>VZRN01000750.1:80975-101567 GCA_013397935.1 Dasyornis broadbenti
TGGGGCCGCGGTTTGCGCTGCGGTGGGCAGGCCGACCTGGCGCGGTAGAGGTGCGCCGTGGGCACAGTCGGCGTTACAGAATCGGAGAAGCAATCACATAATGGCCTCGGTTGGAAGGGACCTTAAATATCCACTTCGAACCCTCTGCCATGGGGACACCTTCCACCAGACCAGATTGCTCAAAGCCCCATCCAGCCTGGTCCTGAGCATGTCCAGGCTGCCGCATCCACAGCTTCCTTGAGCAAGCTGTTCCACTGTCTCACCACCCTCGCAGTAAAGAATTTGTTCTTCATATCTTACCTCAGTCTACTCTCTAGTCAAATCCTTTGACTCTAAACAAAGGTCATTCCCATTTGTCCTAGCACTACATGGCCTTGTGCATGTTCCACTCCAGCTCTCTTGTAGGCCCCACTGAAAGGCTGCAGTGAGGTCACTCCAGAGGTCAGTGATAGCAGCGTATCCCTTGCTTGCTGCTGTCAGGATATGACATTTAAAAGAAAACAGCCAAACAAATATACATGCAGCTTCATAAATGTGTATTTATTCTGGAAGGATGACAACGTTATCCAGACCCTGGGATTCAGAGACAAGGAAATGAAGGCACATGGAAAAGAGGTGTATGGCAGAGAGGTCCCCAGCCTAGGCCCTGGCTGGCCTACTGGCCCACTGTGCCAGCATTGATGGAGGTTTCGCTCAGAATACACCTCTGTTAGACCCCCTCAGAAACATGGAGCCCCCCTGCTCTGAGTGGTGTTCTCTCCACCCCCTTCACTGGCCGGCCTTCGAGAGGGTTACAATGTGTCTGAGGCTAAGCAGGTTGTTTGAGTTCTCTGGGATAGCCTGCATCACTTGCGCATGCCAGCCCTCATATCTGTCTCTGTCCTTTTCCCTTGGTGGTCCCTTTGGTTTTGAACTGTTTCTGTAACATTGTTAAGGTGTGAATCAAAGGAAGTACTAGAATTCAGCAAGTTGAATTCGAGAAGGGTAAAGTTCTTCTGCCCCACACTCTCTGCTGACACTGTCTGTGACCACTGAGTGTCCGTGATGTGTGGTGCCCTAGTCCCACCCTAGGCACCAGCATGACTCCTGCCCCAGCTTTGGAGAGGCCCAGGAGAGGAATGGTCCTTCAATGCTACACCAGCAGAGGTCTGTGGGAAGGAAACGGCAGTGTAATACAGGTTAACTTCATGCTGGATAAAGTGTATTTTTTTACCCATTGGAACTGTTTCAATTAAATTTAATGGATAAGTGTGCCATTTAATGGATTTTTTTTCCAGGTTTTATGAAGTGTGTCATTATCCTGCTTCACTTGCGTTAAAACAACTTGCATGGCCGGTTAGATTTTCCTAGGGATATGCAGAATGAGAATAAACAACCTAACTCAGGTCAATATTTGCTCTTGCCCTTTCATGGTTAGAGTCATTCTTCAAAAAGGCCAAAACCTTAAAATACTAGATTTTAGTCTAAGGAATGTAAGCTTACAGTGTAAGCAATTACTGTGACTCTCTGTTACAAAGTCAGTAGTTGCAAATGAAAATCTACTGGACATCTGTTTTTGTGACAGCAAAAACTTGTCAAATAGCTTTTGCATGACACTTCTGTTAAGCAGCTTGCAACAGAGTACAGTTGAGATCTGGACCCAGAGTTAATTTTGACATTCTAGATTCAGTGACTGTCTTACTTCTGATGTCTGTACTGCAACAGAACTTTACTAAGTCTCCTGAGTGTTACTACAATCCAAATAATAAGCTTGTTTTTTATAAATTAAAAAAATAAGCTTTTCGTGTCTTCCTACTTCATTTGGAGCTTCCAGAATTATTCATTTTACAGCACTTGTGTGAGGTAAGTACTTGTGGGGTAAGCAAGTTGTGCCACTAGTGAATTGTGGAAAACAAAGAGATGACAAGGCAAATCCTTATAAAAGTGTAAAAGAGGGGGAAGGGAATCTTATTCTTGCTCAGAATCCTCTTGTACCTTGGCTTGGTGGAGAGGCATGTAGCCTCTAGTTTTTCTTTTGCACATCCAATAACTAGATGTTTCTTCATCCTTGTACACATAAGCTCTGAAAAGCTGTGATGTAGTATTTGGGCTCTTTTGTCAGTGATGTGAGCACCTGCAGTTTGTGCAGTATATTTTTTAGTGTCATTCTCCCAATGGTCTGGCATCACAGAATTGTCAGTAATTCATACATGCAAGGTTCAGTAGTGTTCAACCATACAGTGTAACATAAAACTCAACCTTCCTCTTTTTTTCTTGTGGTAGGGAAGCGATATCTGCTAACAGAAGAAGATTTAAAGTTACAAGAATTTCAGCAGAATAAAGTGGCAATTAGAAATAAAGTTCATGGCAATAAAGGTATAGTATCTATTTCATTGTCACCATTTTAGCATAAGTCCTAGGAAACAAACAGTCAAAGTCATAATAATATGACACCAACTAACCACACTTAAAGAAACAAATTATGTCTTCCACTTTCAGATTTTTTGTACTTAACATTATTGGAAGATCTGAGGCTTTGTAGAATGAAACAATGTTAGTTATGCTGTGTTTAGAGCATGTGTGGAGAAGCTTTCATGTATGCAAGGTGTTTACATAAGACCTGAAAAGTTTGTGCCCTCACTTTCCCAACTTTGTTAGTCTAATAGAAAAAACTGTTTCAGTCTACAAATCTTGCTTCAAGTATAACATCAACACAGAAGGTTAGCACAAAGCTAAATAGTTACGTACCTATCCAGAAAAGGGCTATTACAGTAACTTTTTAAATTTGCTCTGTAAATTTTGTTACCATATTTTTTTAGATTTCTTTTCTTTTGCCTAATGTGAGTGCTCAGTTGTACACCTAATTCCAGATGATATATGCTACTCAGAATATGAGACACAAATTCAGGTTTTCCAAATAATTGTAGGAGCAGAATCAGTGGATTTTTTCTGATTTTGTCATGCTATTTAAGATATATACAAATTCCTTTCTTTAAGAAATGTAAATATAAACATAAAGTTGTCGTACTGTGTAAAATTCCTAGTTTATCATGTGTGGGTATGCTAATGATGCAAATTGACAACTGTTCCAAAGGTTGTAGTTAATTTTAAGGCAAGAAGAGACAAATAATCAAATCTAGTTTTATATAAATGCTCTTCTGGGACAGAGAGGGACATAAAGTTAGCCTGATGGTTATTCTGTATTAAGTAGAATTTAAATTGCACAGTTGTAAGTTGTGATGTAATGTTATCTTGTTGTGATGACGTTATACTCATATTGTAGTTTGTTCATCCTGTACTTGAGAAACATTGAATTTACTGGTGTATGTCAATCACTCTTGCTAAAGTAGGTTAGTAGAAGCCAAATATTTAATTTTATAGGTCACAGTTGACCTCTTAGTTTTGTACAAACCATATTCTCTGAAAACTGATGAAAACATCGCCCCAAGCATGTATTTGTGAGTATGTGTGCATAGTTTCTGTATTGAGAGTTTCATGTAATGCTTGAAAGATGAAAAGAAGTAATTATGACTATTAATAAACTTTAGAAATGGGAAAAGCAGTAATAACTGTTACCCAGAATATAGAATAGCTGTTATTTATTATTGTTATAAGGCAAGTATTAACTACAGTATTTATGCTATTAGCATAATACAGAAGTTATACAGTTACTATGATAGGGTAAGTACTGTTCAGATCCCAAATATTTTTGAATTTTCTGCACACCTTTGAACACATCACAAACATTATATAGGCATGCTTATTCATATACAGTCTTCTGACTTCAGAGGGTTCAACTCTGCACCTTAGTCTCAAGACAGGACTTGTATTTGCGTGTAGCAACAGATTTGCACTGAGTAACTGCACACACTGTTCTCTGGGATGCCTACTTTGCACCTCTTGTGTAGGTAACAAGCTTGGGAACAGCAGTGACACAGCAACTGCTACAAAAAAAGTTCACTTCCCTGCCCAAGATAGGGGCAGCACCATGAGAGGAATGGGGCTGCTAGGTGATATATGTGATTTTAATCTTATGTATGTCTGAGTAGGAGACTTGAAATTACCAACTGAAGGACTCATCTTTGTGCTTGCTTTGTCATAGGAAATTGTGCTGGATAGAGAGCCCTCTTTATTGGGATGGAGGGGTAGTAACTCTTAAGTTTATGGCTATTTAAAGAAATACATAGGTTATATATGAAAGTCTTTGGTGTTCATCAGCTGTGAAGGAATCTAAATCATCTGTATGAACAGTCTTATGGTCATTTGAATGCTGAGTAGAATTGGTTTTGGTTTTTTGCTTGCTCTTCAGAAAAAGAATATAAAATGTTCAATAAAACATCACAAAAATTTCTTCCTTGTTAAAACTTTTGTATTACCTGATATGCTCCATAACTTACACAATGAAATTAAATTCTCAGTAAGCATCTACTTCTTTTCTAAGTCTGACATGACTTCATGGGGACACATTGGCATGCTTGTCTGTGAGAGGTTTTATGCAGTTTTCTTGGTGAAAAAACAAGCGTTCTGTTTCATTGAGTCTCCATGTTTCAGATACCAAGTATGTCACTCAGGTAATGGAATTGTCATACTGTAATGTGGGTTTTTTTCCAGATCCATATTTTAAAAATATTAATGAAAAATTAAAGAAAAATGGAATAATTCTCAAAAATGAATTAAAAAAACTGCTGCATTTATGTCAGACTTCATCTGATGTGGAACTAGCCAGAAAAGTTATTTACAGGTATGTTTAATAATCCAGGTAGCATTCTTTTCTGTCTTTATCTTTTTGCATTTATTAGATCATCCCAGGTTATATCTGCAGTTGAGGTCTTGCCCTAATTCAGTTGCAATATACATAGTTAATCCCTTCATTTAAGGCTGTATTTTTACTTACTTTGGATCTTCCAACCCTTTAGAGATTCTCGGGTCAAAGGAAAGTTAAGTTGTGGGAGCAAAGCAGTATCCTACTATGTGCAGAATGAATGGTGAACCACATAGAAAAATCATCCCACAGCTGTGAGGCAGAGGTATTCAGGGACATGTCCAGCCAAGACACACCTCGTTATAACCTCACCTGGAACCTGTCAGTAACAAGAGGTGTTGTGAATGAAAGCTTTCCCATCAATTACAATGTAGGGACTATAATGGAAAAAGTAAAATGCTTTATCTTTTTTTGAGGTGTTTTAGCAGGTACTTCTGCTGAAATAAACTGCTGCAACTTCCATGCTATTGTTCCATGAATACAGTGTAAAGTAGCTGGGAATTTTCAAGGCAAAGACCTGTAATTTATCCAATGCAAGTTACTTTACTGATAATTGAAGAGATTATTTTTTATTAGTTAATTTGTTAGTTTGATCAAAACAATGTTTTTCTTTTAAAATTAATTTCCTGTTATCTATATATCTTTGCATGGTGCAGATAGGAAAGTGTGCCTGTGTCATTGCACTTATGGATCTTGCTGTCTATTTAAAGCTGTTCTCCCTTGGCAATTTCCATGCTGTCTGTGATTAACTGTTTTAAATCTTTTCCATAGGTACCATGAACAGAATGGAATTACAGGCTTACGTAGTTTTAAATTTGGGCCACTCTTTATGAGGCTGTGTTATGAGCTAGACCTTGAAAGACCTGCAGTAGAACTTATCAAAGATCAGGTAATTCCTCTATATGTATTGAAAATATTGTTGTTACTATTCTTAGTCAAACATGGGTAATGGTATGCTATGTGTGAACCTTGCATGGGTTCATAGACTTGAAGATGTGTTACAGTAGCAAGGATGTCTATGACATTAATGGAAATATGCAGATTATGTGGCTTTTATTTTAAAATATCAACACAGTAATTAATAGGAAATTAAATGTTAGTTTAACTGGTAACTTTATTTCTGTATGATTGCATCATTTGAATAAAAACTAAATAAAAAGTATTGATGAAAAAATAATTACTTAAATGAACACAGTTGATACATGTTTTCCTGCATCATGTGTTGCGTTAAATCATTCTTGGAAATGAACACTTGTGAGTTTTTTTGTGATAGTCCTCTGAAAACCCTTGGATTACATGCACCAACAGATTTATCATGTTGTTCTGTACTTCAGACTCCCTCTGAAGACTGTAGAGGTGGCATGATACTCATCTTCTCAGGAGCTTGGCCATTTTAGTGTTGAGAAACTGAAGGACTTGTTTCTGAACATCTCTAAAATTCTATGTGTGCTGTGATGGCAAGATATGAATCATACCCAATGTGTGCAATAATGTTGTGACTTCAAATAATCTCTGGCAGCCAGAGAAAAGTCATCTCTTTGATATTAATTCATTAAGGCATGAGATATGTCTAGCCAGAAATGGGCAAATCTTGCTACTATTCTGAAGTTAAACGTGTAAGAAAGAGTACATGTAGTTTCTGTTTTGGTTTGGTTTTTTAAATTGAGATCTATGTCATTAAGACAGCAACTGCTGACTTGCTGGACACAGTAACTGGCAGATCATACGGTACAGTAACACTTCTTCAGACTCTGCTGCAGGAACTTGATACCTCAGAGATTTTATTTGTCTATTCCCAGCACAGTGTGGTTGAAGTGAAACATAAAATTTAATTCCTATTTCTTCTGCTACTCTTACCATCATCACTCAAGCTCTTGTGCTGATCATTTGATATTGTGATTAGCAGAAAATTTGTTCAATTTCATGGTGGTAGTACTATACCCCAAAGATATTGTTCATCAACTGCAAGCTGCCAGTGGCTTCTGTTTGCATTGACTTAAAAGTCATTCCAAGAAAATGATAGTGGGACTTTCTGAGAAATTTCTGTTTAATTTTAGTGAGCTCTTGACCATAGTGAGTCACTGGTATTTTAGACATCGTTTGATAGAGACAGAGAGACAGGGAATCCAGAGATTTAAATGTTGAACTTATAAAGATGAGACTTTTTCCAGTAGGAAGACCTTCTAAATGCTGTACACAGTAAGACTGTTCACTTTCCTGACTTTTTTTATGCTTCCTTTCTTTCCTCTCCAGAATTTGCGTGGTTTTTTCTCAGACAGTACATCATTCCATATTTTGATGACTATGTTGTTTAAAAAGGGCCATTTTGAAAGTAAGTACTATGTTTGCTAAGGCAAGTTAATTTTGGGGGCAATACTTCTCACTGCATTATGCATGTATATTAATATATGTATATATATACATCTTTGCTGATTGGCTATGGTTTTAGATGGCCAAACATTATGTAAGTAACTGTAGATGTGAATGAGTTGCACAGTACAGTGTAATAAAAAAGTATCTGTTTCATACTTCCTACATAATTCTTGCCATTCAAGTTGCACAGAACTGTTGTTATCCAAGAAAGCTTGTTCCCCAAGCCCTCTTCAGTAAAGTGTTAATTTCGCTTTGCTTTGTAGTTTTCCATAGCATTTTGTTTTCTTTATTCCAAGTCTCGTTTATGTGGGTTTTGGAATGATAAGTTCCTCAACAATTTTGTTTGGCCATTCTGCATTTGTCATAGCAAGGAAAAGTACCTTTTTTCCAAAGCCAGACCATATTCTTCTCTTGATTTGTTTTACTTGTGTTCTCAGACAAGAGTGGCTACTGTAATGTATAAGTCCAATGCTTCAAATCAGTTTGGCCCTTTGTGAAGACAAGGAGAAAAGATCTATTGTAACTTGAAAGACTTTCTATGAAAAAACCTTAAAGCTTTTCAAGCAAATAGCTTTATTTGAAATTTGTTGAATGCGTAGTGGTTGGTCACCTTGACATTTGGAAATTTAAGTCCAGCAGATGTCTTAAAATTGAGACTGAGCCAGTGTAAAAAAGCCTAAATCAGCACCTAAATGCAACATTGTGAAATGGACCATATGAGTTAATCAGGAGATGTTATGTAGTTTGCCTACAGTGGTGGAAGCTTTCTGGGCAGTTAGGAAAAATGCAGGTGGCTTTGTCAAGTATATAGAATTTAGTTTTAGATTAATATAAAAATAATTGAAGAGTAAGGCCATGTGCTAGTGTAAACTGAAAACCTCCTTGCGAAGTTGAATGAGTTATAACCAACTGACCATGAATTAAACTTTTTGAATTCTTTTTCAAATAACAGATTTTAATTTACATTTGTGTTTTCAAATAAACTTATTGAACTCACACCATATTGAATTGTTTCTTCTTTTCAGTTACTAGAGGTACAATCTTAAATTTATGAAGTGAGTAACACTACATTTTTGATAGGTGCTTTGGAAATTCTGGTAGAAATGAAAAAACAAGGTATACCTTTCAACAAAGAAACCTATCTACTTGCATTTGCAATATGCTATAAAATAGTAAGTATTATGAATTAAAAAGTATTTTAGATGCCTTCTCTATCTCTTCCCTTTTTTTGGATTTTTAAACTTCCATATTTTCCCCGTCATGGTTTCGTATCTAATGCAAATATTTTAAGCATATTTTAGTCCTACAGTGTTTCATTGTACATGATATGGTGCACATATATAGTTTCCCATAAAAACTAATGTCATAAAGCAAATCTCTAAAAAGTTGCATGGACATAACCATTAAGGAACAAATTTGGTACAGCCTTTGATTACCTTGGAATATTCTTTCACTGTGATATTTGCATCTCTTCAGACAATACTCTATGCTGCAGCTTCAGTGTTGGTTTTATAGTCTCGTTTCCTTAAGGCATACACATGTTAGGTTTTGTTTGCCTAACATCCCCCATCCATTTCTCCCCTCCCCTTACAAGCAGTCTTGAACCGCTTCTGTAATTGCACACAAATTTGACAAGGAGTAGAGTTGTTAATGGTAATCTGTTCCCTACATAAAAATGGACAGCTGAGTGGAGAAGAGAAACATAAATTAATGCCTTTAGATAGACAGAGGGCCCCTTGAGCTAACCTCTATTTTTAGCCCACATAAAAAGAACATGAGCATGGTAAGAAACTAGGATACCTCAGTTCTATGAGTGTTTCCTTAGAACTGTTTCCCTTTTGTAGCAAAGTGAGATACCAAAACTTTTTATTTTGATCTTCCTCTCCAGATTTGAGTCAGTTCTGCAATTTGAAATTTTAATGTGAACTCTTCCCAAACTCATTTGGAAACTCTTCTTCTGTTTCCTCATCTTTTAGAAAGACACTAGCTAAGGAAAAGATTATACCTCTAGTCTTCTTCAGGTTCCTCAGTTAACCATACAATGAAACTGAGTGCATATGTGTTAAAAAAGAGTTAGCCTAAAATAGTACCTCTGCAGTAGTTCACATGGTATTTCTGAAATTCTCAGTTCTAATGAATTAGGCTGTCTTTAGGTCTGTTGTAGCTTCTTCCCTAAAATCTTTACGTGTTTGTTTAACATGGCCTGCACTTAGGAGGCTGGAATCCAAGGCATGTGCAACAGGAAGAGGTTCCTGAGGCTTCTGTTTTCTGCAACTTCTGGCCCTACATATGTTTTCCATAGAGAATCCGGCCCATTATTACTATTGATAAAAATAGAGGGGAAATTATTCTACACTCTTACCTAGTTGGTTTAATAGAGACAATAAACTTATGGGGCTTTTTCACCAAGATAAAATACAACCAAAGAAAGAATAAGCTGTAGTAACCCTTTATGCATTAAAGAGGATTAGGTGGAGCTCTTTCAAAAGCTTAATATGTTGATTCATCTGTTAGGAGGAGGAGGAGGAGGCGGAGAAAAGATGAAGCTCAAACGTGCCTTTGCTCATGGTGCAAGATAAGAAATGTCAGAAAAAATCTTGAGGTATCTTCAAGATCCGCTACTCAAATAATAGAAATAATGGTACTGGTGTAATTAAAAACATTGCTGGGTTTTTACTGTTCTTGGTTTCTTTGGAATAACCTTACCAAAGATGAGTACAGGAAAATGTACAAGGCTTAAAGCTCAGATTATTTCCAGTGGATAAACAAAGGAATTAATGTTTAATCTTTGCACAGAGGTGTTTTTGAGGGCAGTTCTAAAACACTTCAGGGATGTTTTAAATCACTGTAAGGCACTGCCATACTCTGAGGTAACAGATGTTCTTTCCTTTAGTGCAAGAAAGAACTATAGGGCTTTTGATGATAACAAAGTATTTATGTAATAATAATCAATCTTCTGGTGGTCAAAATGTTTCTAAATTTTCAAAGAACTTATTTTAAACCATATTTTGCAGGAATGACACTTTGAATATTAGGAACAAAAATCAACACAAAATATGAGAACTCTTATCCATTTTTGTAGTAATACTGCCAGCTTGTAAGTTTGGCAGACACTATTTTGTTTGTGGTCCAGTCAGTTCCACTCATAATTTCCAGCATTGCTTTGGAGAGTTGATGGTTTGAGAGGTAACACAACTGGACTCCTTGCCCTTTACTGACGGCTGTTGAAAATTCCCAACAATAATGGAAGCTTTCTGTATTGGAAAAAGGCAAATGTCTAAGCTGTCAAATTAGAATATGGACTTTGGAAACATTTTTCAAGAATTAATCCTTAAGAGAGGCTAAAAATGGCTGAGTGTTCAAATTTGCACATACACAGATTTCTTTAGTGTAATGGTACTGAATAATTCAATGCTTAGAAAATGGTGATTTTCAGTGACTGTCTAATGTCGCTTTTAGATTAAAGTAAGGACAAAAATTAATCTTCTTAATTTGGAAATTATTTGAAAGTGAAAAGGAAAATGTATGTTTGTTTGCGACACTGCCAGGGCTGTTTCATCTGTTGCAGAAGTCCAAATAGTTAGGGAAAAGTGTAGTTGTTTTAACAATGGAGGTTATTTTTACCCTCTTGTGACCTCTGTCACTTCAAATACCTTGTTTTGATGTTGTCTTTCTCAAAAAGTGTTGCACAGAATCTGCCTGTTTGGGTTCAGAAACGTACTGATTTTGTAATTGTAGAGTATGTTGATTTCTGTATACCTTCTAAATGTGATTGCTGTTGCTTACAGTCCTTTCAGGTAACCAGAATAACCAGTGCAGCTTCCTCTGATATTTCTATGCAGGGCAACCTGGAGTCTTCCAAAATCTCCGCAAAACTTCTTGAAGAAGCACAGCTAAAAGGTGACACATTACCACTGCGAGCATACTGCTTTGCAATGGCAACTGCTCTCAAGCAGGTACAGTCTCTTTTGCTTTCTATTGTGCCTGGGTCTCTATAGTTTTATAGTAGACGAATAGTGAAAGGAAGCTAACATGGAAAAAGTATAACTGTGGAATAGCTCCAAGTATTGGAACTTTTAGGCTCCTGAAACAGTAGGATTATAGAAAAGTGTTACACAAATTGAACATGGAAGTTCTGAAACCTAAACATGTGTCTTGAATCTAATGCACACATATTTTATGCTAATGACAATACCATCTGGAATATTAAAAAATTATAGAGTTAGGCTGACAGATTGGATGTCACCATTAATGTAGTCCTGTGGATATTTCTATTTAGTGATTATTTCCTTTAAATAGAATTAAAATGATAATTTAAAATATCAGCGTAGTCGTCTCTTTAAAATATTTGTCTTGGAAGGCAGACTCAAGGGCTTTGATGTAGATTTCCCTACCGCGTGGGAGGTGGACTTTCTCCACAACATACTTCTGCCCAGGGAGCTTTTCCTATATCTCATACACCTAAGCACTGATGTGAAAAGGCTCTAAGGCAGCATAGGGTGAAAAATGGAGCAGAAGAATAACAATTAGAAAATTCTAAACTCTGGAATGATGTTTGTATTTCCTCTGCCATTAATTTGTGTATACAGCTTACGCATGTTCCGAACCTTCTCTGTTTCATATTTAAACAGATGTCAGAGACATTGGAAAGGCTATAGATTTGATCTTATTCACAAATTTGAATGAACAGGGTAGAATTGTTAAAAGTTTCTTATGCACTCTGTGGTCTTTTTTGCTCTGTCTCTGTGAATGGAATCACTGACCAATAGCATAATTGAAATAAATTTATTTGTGTGCACAATGATATGATAAAATTCTTGTTTTACAAACAGAATAGGGCTCCACATTACATTTAGTTTTTCCTTAAGCTGAATGATTTTTGACAGTACTTCTTGCTGTAAGTAAGATGTTTCTTGATCCCAAGTAACATGGCTTGGTCTAGTAAATGCCAGCGTAACATTTACTATCTATACAAATCAATTGATGACATAGATACGGTACTGTAGATGTGCACATCCAAAAGGTTAGAAGGGCTGACCAGGATAAATATCCCCAGTAACACATGCTGCACTTCATTACGCTGACATGTGTTGAACTGAGCATGTGTGTAGATCTTCCATCTTTTCGGTGATCTCATGCTCGGTGTTGGTTACATATGACAGACATACTGTACTGAAGAGTTAGATGACATGGGAACTCCAGCATGGGGTGTTCCTTTTGTGGGCTGGATGCTGTTTGGTGGTTGTGAGTCTTGGTGAAGAGGTTCTAGATGCTGGTTTGTGATTTATTGAAAAGTTGTGAAAGGCTTTTATTGTGCAAGGTTTTGACACATGTATGACTGTAGTTTATTTTTATTTATGATTCCTTCCCAGAATGATGTAGTGCAAGCCAAATTTTATTGTTCCCAGATAATGAGAACAGAGAACAAACTATACAATAATCTTAAAGTAAGTATGCTTGCTTTGTATTAACATCTTGCAGAGGAATATGCTATACTGGACAAAAAACTCCCAGATGCAAAGTAACAGAAGGCCAGCCCCTTAGTAGCACAGGTGTGTGTTAGTAGTGTTGCTGAGCTTGTTTTTGAGCCAACAGACAATTTCTGTCAGTAGGATGACTTACATTCAGAACTGTTAACAACCTCCACCCCTTTTTCAAAATTGCTTCCTACCATAGGTGGGAGTGTAAAGTAGACTAATCCTACATCTGTGAGCATAGACCCATGAACAATTTCTATTTATGGTTTTTGCTTTCTTGCTCCAAAAGATTTTAAAAACCCTGCTCCAAGTAAATGCTTCAGGCCTGCTTCAGCCCTACCAGCTTTAACCACATGTGTTGATAAAACAATTTTTTTCTTTACTTGCACAGTCTATAATCTGAGAGAAAGTCTGCATGTGCCATAAAAGTGAACTCTCTCAACTATGGTAAAAACCACTTTATTCAACAACAGGTAGTGCAGCTTCATCAGAGGAGCTCTGCCTCAAAGCACACCCTTCCTTTCCAGTCCCCACCCATGAAAAACCCCAATTTGAGGATATTGTTAATTTCATCTCTTTCTTTGCAACAGTTGGCTTTTTCTCAGTGTACCATCTGGAAATATATTTTCTCTCACTTTGCTTCACGTCTTCCTCAAACACTCTTTAAAAAATTTGCATTCTTATGATATGTACTATTTGTGTGATATGTTTTATTTTATTTTTAAGGTTCTTGTCCAGCTCAGATCTGGTTTACTAAAAGAAGTAATAAACACATTAGAGGCAGCATTGGAAGTAGATACTCCTCCCTTTGTGAGAAAAATGGAGTTTTCTGAGCAAGTGGTAAGTATACTGTGATGAATGTTCATAGTACTGGGCTGAGCCATGATAATGGTGGTTCACCTACAGAACTTCAGGTGCCTGAGTTCACCCTACTGTAACTATTTGGGTTCTGATGCATTCCAAAGCAGCTGTCTGGCTTCCTCTACTGGTGGACAAAACACTTAGCTGTTCACTTAATTTTTTGTTGTGGATCTTGCTTCTAGAAGTTCATATTTTATCTGAACGTAGATGGATAAAATAATTTAAATAATTTAATCCCTTGTCTGCTATGGTATTTTCATTTCATATGAAATTAGAATAATAGCTGATATTGTTAGGTCGGTAGTACTTGAAAGAGCTGTGATGCTGGACAGGGAAGTGTGATACGGGAAATAGTAACTTTTGCTATTTAACTATATTTTACTGTGAAAACTAACTTTTACAGTCTTAATCCAAAGGAAGGCTTCCTTCAGAGCACATATGTCACCCCTATCAGTTTGTCAGCATTGCTGCTGCTTTTCCTGAAGCTTATTTAATATATTCATTTTGGATGTGCCTATAGAACAAGACATTTTAAGACTGTTGATAATTAAATACTTAGTCTTTCACGGCTGCCTATTAAACAAAATTAATAACTAATACGCAAAATAATAAATATTAGGAGAAGGGGGGAACCTACCTTTCAAAACATAGCTCATATATATTAACTGCTATGTTGGAAAGAAATTCTTTAAGCAGCATTTCATTTTGTGAAGTCATTGCAATAAGTGTTGCATGTGTTTGTGTTGTATTTTGACTTCATTTGGGAAATTTTTAGCTGCCAAAAGAAAACTAAGCATTAGTCCTAACAGTTCCCTTCCACAAAAGTTTATTGATAATAATATTTTTTAAGGGATTTACTTAACACTTGAGCTCATACTCTTGTATATGGCATACAGAACTTCTCAGTGTTCTATAGTCTGAATTTTATTGATTCGTACTGTACTGTACATTTACTGAGATATATAATAATAATTAGAATTGTGCTGACCTGGAAAGTAGATTCCAGGAAGCAATTATGTTTCCTAGATTTAAATAGAAAATAATTGTGTTTGTCTGTTCTAGGGACTGAAAATTAGATTGTACAAGTTTGAGGAAGTTTTAAATGTAATAAACTCTTTCTAATAGATAACCAGTGCATGTCCACCATTTTGGGGTGGTGCATAATGTGCTCTGCATAAAATCCTCATCATATGGGTCATTGCCTTAGCCATTTATTTTACACTGTACTTTTTTTTTTATGAGTTATTGCTTGTCTTCAATGCAGTGGTAGAATGAGATCTCCGCTTGCTGAACTGTAACAATATGTCATTTTCTCTTCCTTAGCTGGCTACAGTCAGGGAAAAGATGGAAGAGAACCCTGACCTTTCTGTCAAATTAAGAAATATTTATTCGAAACTACAAGCCTCAGGACGGATAACCATGTGCACACTGGAAGACATGCTTTTCCAGATTCCTAGTTCAAAGAAGACCTCTGCAAAACTTTTACATCAGAAACAATTGGGCTATCAGGCTGCTTATCCACTTCGGTCAAATCTATTGTTAGAATAGATCAGTATGTGATGCCAAACTGAACTGCTGATAACATCTCTTATAATCCAGGTTCAAATAAAATTTCTTTTCCCCTTTTCCACTGTGAGCAATTTTAAGTTATTTGTATCAAATTTCATTTTCATGTAGCTTCCATGTTTCAAGTTGGATGAAAAAAACAAGCTGTGACAGTGTGTATTGTGTGTTGTTCAGAAATGGGAGTGATACAAAGGTTTGACTTTTTCCTTAGGCTCTTATATCAGGATTTTCCTATGCTAAATGTTCTGGAAGTGAATGGTTGGAAGTGAACAAAGTAGTACGAGTATCTGACCTGACTTCTGTGGTTCATGAGAAGAAAATTTGGACTTCATCAGATGTAATGTTCTGACTGAAAGGACAGAGGCAGGCAAGAGTCCAGATAAAAGAGTATAGAAGTGTCTTAACTGTTTATTCAAAGTCTGTAGATCTCAAGAGAATCAGAGGGAATCAAGCGTCTTTTGTTCCCTTTAATAGCTTTTCCTTCCAAAGAAATAAATTAGTATTTTTTTCGTATCAATTGGGATCATGGAAATGCTGTGGGAATTACTGTGGTAACCAAGTGGTTTCTTTCTCACTTGAAGGAGATTCCTGATCAAAAGTCAGTCTCAGAGTGAATGACCTTGCAAATTGCTTCATTCTAATTTTTTGATATTAAGATTTCTAGGATAAGTAGATCTTAGTTGCAAATTTGCAACTAAGTCCTAAAAAGTTTTTTAGAGCAAGTATGATCACGTTTTTAGCTTTAATTACATCATCTGCATAGTTCACCCTATTGTTTGATTGGAAAAAAGTACAAAGAAGCTTCACTTTGACCCAGCTTTAATGACTCCAGATCAAATGTGCTTGATTCTAGCAATAAAAAGCTACTTGTATCTGTGAGTCCTGTATACCCAAAAATCTGAACTCCCTGTACAGAATAAAAGGAATTGGAAACAGATATACCTTGGGTAGCATTTGTGGGCCTTTGGGTGCCTTTGCATGTGAAATGATGAACATACTGATAAGAGAGCTTGGTGGTCCTGTGAGCACAAGATTTGGTGGAACTCAGTACTCTCCAAGTTGCGCTGCACTATCTCTCCTCTGCCTTCTGTTTCTTTTATTTTGACGCTGCCCCGCTCAAGCAAATGTCACAACTCAGAGTATACCTTCTGTGAATAAATCTCTACAATACATATCATTGAAGCCAGTGAGACACTGAAGAAACAACTCATCCATGCAGAAACGCTGCTTCTAAACAAATGTGGCTGCAGCAGGTGGGATGTTTCCTTCTGAAGCTCTAACACTGTAACTTATTTCTGTCAAAGTGTGTCCTGTTAATACTTAAATATACAAAAACTGTTACAAAGTAGATGGGATTTCATGCCAAGTGTAAGTGGAGAATAATTTGAAGTGTGTCACGATTCTGTGAATTGTGGGTACACGTCTATGGTTGGTGGCATTAATCTAAGAACACAGCTATTACTTTTTCTGTAAGATTGTGTGGTATGTAATTCCACACATAATTTTCCCTTAGCTGGAAATTCTTTCAACATTTCCAATACTATGTGGACCCTTGAGAAGTTCCCAATCTTTTCTCCACAAAGAAATTTGATATGAGATTTGTAAAGGCTTCTTGCAGTGTGGCAAGGATTAGTGGCAAAAAATTTAAAGGAATGAATTACTATTCAGTTTACTCTGTTGATGTGGACAGGAGAACTGTTTGATGTCATCCAGTACAACTGTTTGGTGTTTGAAGTGTATAAATTACATGTTTTTAAAGGCCATAAAAGACAGTTTGACCCATTTAGCCTTAAAGAGCAAATACATAAGGTCAGTTCTGTTTAATTTCCTTATTTGGCACTTTAAAACTTGTATTAATTGCAATAAGTTTTTGCATCCTAGGACTGTACATGTTTGCTTGTTCATTCTAATCTGAGTTGTTTAGGTTCCTAACTAAGGCTGTCCCCTACCTGCAACTGGAGTAACAAAAACTTCTGTTAAAATTGTGAATATATGTGATGTTTTCCATTCTTTCTGCTCTTGACTACTTGTTTTCTTGAGGCTTATTTACTCAAGGTAACAATAGTAAGTTGACAGTTTTTTTCAAATGAATAACATCTTTGTCTTGAGAAAGAAAGGAGATGCACTTAACTAACAGTACTTCAGTAAAAGAGGAAAGCAGGGACTCGATAAAGATTAAAGAATAGGTTCAAAGACAAACAAAATTCAGATAATTAAAATTAGAATACTGAATGTTGCTCTAGAAGAGTTGTAGAAGACTGGTAACATTTACCCTTAGGAAAGAAAGCTGGGAGAAATAAACAAGTTCTAATATTTATGCAGCTGATTTCCAACAAAGTCTAATTTGTGTCATACAAGTCTCAGAGACTTTTGTTTGGGAAGTCTTGGATTTGGGCGATTATTTATGAATTCATCGTTTGGTGCATCAAGGTTCTAAGCACGCTAGCTTTTGTGCCGAAGTGTCTTCAGCCTTGTGCTTAGTTGGGTGTACTTAGGTGGTGTTGACTCCTGATTTCCCAGCACCCAAGATCAGGAAACCAAACTTGTCTAAAGATAAGCAAATACTTAGGAGTTTTGCTGGATTAGAGTGCCTGGAATGTCAAGGGCTGAGTTACTAGACAGCTCTCATGGAGACAGCCTCAAAGAATAGGATGTACACTGTTACTGCAGCTGACACTACAGTTATGTCAATGATGAACCTTGAAATCAAAGAGAAGTCAATATTCTTAAACTCAATCCACTTTTTTTTTTTTTTAACAATCTGAAAAACCCAAGGCATTTACATTTCAAAGTGAATTTCTGCTTTTTTTTTTTTTTTTGTCTAGGTTTAACTGCAAGAGTTTCTGTAGGCAGTGCTGCTTAAAATGTTATGTATACGAAGTAGCTAGGATGAGGATCCAAGGGCTCTTTGGGGTATTCTTGTGTGGAAAAGGATTACTCGTTTATTATATTCAAATGTTCTTCCTCCAGTATAACCGAACATGAGTTTTGTGTATGTCCTTGCCCTCCAACAGCTTTTTGGAACAATGATCCAGGAGACAGCAGATGGCGTTTCTTGACCATGCTGTCCTGCCAATATTATTTCCTGGGATGGCCTGCAGTATCACTTATGTAAGGGCAGAGCAGAATGAATGGCTTGCCCTATGTTTAGTGTGTGCCATCTTAAAATGGAAAATCCAGGCAATAGTCAGTTGCCTTGAATTGGTGGTGATGGTTGATGATGGCTACAAATCTAGAGATTTACAGCACTTACTTTGAAACTTACTGCATTTATTGAAACAATTCATCTTTGTCAGTGATCATAGTACAGTGTCTGCAGTGTCTGTGGAAATCCTAATCAATGACCTAGATGACAGGCTGTTGATGTTGCTTTTTGTACACCAATGACAATTATTCATGCTTACATTGCTATAACTTTAAGAGAAAGTTGGACCCCTTTTCTGACTTGAATTTTAAAAGCATTAATTTTTACATTCAGAGAGGATCTGGGTTGTGTGCAATCTTCAAAGGACTGACATTCCTCTAGCATAGTTGCTTCTGCTTTTCTCTATGACTTAATACTTCATTGTTTTTCATATTTCTTTCCACGAACATCTTGAGTCTTGGTGAGGAAGGTTCACCTCTTTTTTGTGCTTCTCCCAAGTTAATTTTCTGCTTCAAAACAATAAAAATTAGGGTGAAAGGCTTAGTCAGTGTGGGAGAGCTCAGGAATGCTTCCAGGCCTCAAGAAGAGTTTTCACATATTTAATGAACCTTCAAAACAAGTTTTAATAACATGAAACAAAGACTTGTTAGAAGTTTGCAGCAGTATAGAAAGGAGGGAGACAGACCTACCATGCATACACCTGAAAATATTCAACTTCGGTTTTCTTTTGGGCTTTTTTTTTCAGGGTTGCTTCAGGTTTGCATCCTTCTAAAAATTTGTTATTGCAAAATAAGAGACTTTGTTTGTTTATTTGTTTGTTTGTTTTTAAGCTCTTCTATTGTGGCTGCTTGCATGTCCTTCTACTGTCACATACTCCTTAAAAATTTTTTTAAAAGGTGATGTCATTTACCACCTTCATCTTCTGTTTCCTTTAATCTGCTGCTTAGGAACAGCATTTTGAACTCAGCAAATGTCTGCTTGCCTGCTCACAGACTACTTTTTAAATAATTTCTTTTTCATCTGAATGATAAATTTAAGCAGCCAGATGAATTAGGAAGACTTAAAATTGCTACAGGTACTACTGGTACTGGTCTCATGTTTTCTAATGTAAGATATTGTGCTATGTTCTTACCTTTTTTTGCTTGTGCTATTGAAGATAGCTGGCTGTAGACCTTCAGGGGCTTTTGTTGTGTCTTTCGTCTATGCAGTTGTCTGAATCTCCTAATAATTCCAGCAGCATGTGCAATAAAAAACAATAGTCTGACTTAAACTCCCCACACAGGGGTGCTGGTTTTTTTCCAAGTACAGATGCTCTGAATACAAGCCCTTGTGTACACTGTCAGGTAAGGTCAGCTTTGAAGTCCCTGTGCCAAGCAGCAATTCAAAATAAATGCAGGAGCGCTGATATCAGAGAGAAGCTGAGTTAGGAACCATGTGCACAGATCAGATGTATGGGATCAAAGTCAACTGAGTCTGAACCTCGTGTCTGCATGAGGGGTAAAAGCCATCTGTTAGTTACAGGAGACTCCCTCCTGTGGAGATAAAGCAGTAATCCAACAAACAGTCTGGAAGGCGTGCAGGTGCTGCCCAGGCTTGTTCATCCTTTGGACTTTTACCGTTTGCTGATCTTCCATGTGGGCACCTGTAAGGCTGTTGGGAGCAGCCTGGAGTGCATTAAGGATGGCTGCACTTGGGATGAGGGTAAAGGACAAGTGGTACTGGTAATGTCTGTCAGATCCTTACTAGGAAAGAGGGAAAAGTCTAAGTAGACTAAGTGTGCCAGTGTCACAGGTTGGCTGCATGGCTGGTGTGGCAGACAGGCCTTTGGCTTCTGTGACCACAGGCAAAGTGAGAGCTGGTGGTTAAGTCGGGGTATGCTTGACAAAGCTTCCAAAAAGCTTCCAGAGCTTCCAAACAAGCTTCCTACCCAGTGAGGATGGCTTTACATGAGGTATGTCAGGAAGGGTTACTACAACTTGGTGTCATGGTTTGAGCCTGGCCAAATGCCAGGTACCCCCCAAATTAACATGCCCACACCCAGGGCTCATGAGTTGAGATAAGGAAACCTGGGAGAAGACGCACTTAGAATAGGCAAAACAGGACTAACTTAGGTTGCAAAAGTGATCTAATTTATTACTAACAGAGTCAGAGGAGTAAATGAGAAGTAAAATAAACCCTTCAGGGCCACCGTTTCTCCGCTCACCCCCCTCCCTCCTTCCCAGCAGCTGCACAAGGGAACAAGGCATGGGGGTGGTGGGGGGTTAGGTCAGTTCATCACCCAGATCTTCTTCCCCTGCCTGGGGAGAGGCTCTTTTCCTCTGCGTAGCCATGGGTCTCACTGTCAGCAGCCCGCCCGACACTGCTGCAGTGACGCTGGTCCCCTCACAGGCAAGCAGTCTCCCCAAAACTGCTACGGCGTGGGGTCCATC
>VZRN01000750.1:101692-168027 GCA_013397935.1 Dasyornis broadbenti
GTTTCTCCACTAGGACTCCCTCTGGACCACGGCCACTTTCAGGGTATCCACTTGCTTCAGCATGGGTGAGTGGATCTCAGCATTTCCCCTGGGCCCCCATGGGCTGCAGGGGCACCCCCTGCTTCACCATGGGCCTCACCACGGCCTGCAGAGGCTGCAGAGCTCCGGCGCCTGGAGCTCCCCCTCCCCCTCCTTCTCCACTGACCTTGGTCTCTCCATGTTGTTTTCCCTCACATACTCTCACCTACTCCTCCTCCTCTGGCTAAGGAAAAGTGCGTGCACCCATTGTTTTGATTTCTTCTTAAATATGTTTTTCACAGAGGCGTAACCAACATCTCTAACTGGCCCAGGCTTGGCCAGCAGCATGTCCATCACCTCAGAGCTGGACATGGTGAAGGCTTTGAGAAGCTTCACCGAGGAGCCATCTTTGTGGGCCCCCCCTCACTAGAAAAACCTGGGCCAAGCTAAACCACGACACTTGGAGAGAATTAACAGCACAAGACAGAAAGTGCAGATGAATCCGGCAAACAGCATGATGGGGAAGGCTCTCACACTTCCCCTGTAAATGCAATGCAACTTGGGACACATTTAGAATGTTTGTACACAAATCTGTGAGCACAAGAAACAAGCAGGAGGATTGTGTATACACAACTGCAGGCTTAAGTCCTTGTTAGTATTATCGTGATGTGGCATGGTGATAGCAGTCATGACTATAGTGCTGCAGCGGAGGGATTCAGGAAACACACGGTGGGTAAGGATGATGGAGAGGAGAAGTTGAGCTCTGTATAAAGCAGGTGCATTCATTTTGCCTTGGAACAGGTGATGAGTGAGTAGTGAGCTTATGAGTAAGGATCAGAGGACAAAGCAGCACAGTGGAAACTTCAGTGGGTATCTGCTACATCCTGCCTGATAAAGAAGGCGCATACACACACACACACAAACACAGATGAAGCATTCTTCAGGCAGCTGGAGAAAGTCTCAGTCACAGACCCTAGTTCCTATCTGGGCCCTTAGTCACTCTGCTGGAAGGACAGCGTAGATGGACACAATCAGTCTAGAAGGTTTATGGAATGTACTGAGGATAATATCTTTGGGTGTGTGGCAGAGGAACTGGTAAGGGAAGATGCTCTGTTCGACCTGTGACTGACAAATGACCAACAATTGCTGAATAGTGTAAAGGACAAGGGCAAGCTTTGCTCTAGCAACAATGACTCTTGTGGAGTCAAGAATGCGAAGTTTAACATCCTGAGCGGAGTAATCTAGATCCAGAACTTCAGAAGAGGAGGTTTTGGCATGTTCAGGGACCTACTTCCAGGATCCTGTAGGAAACAATCCTGGAAGGGAAATCTGGGGTGATCTGGTTGGTCTTCAGGGGCAGTATTCTCAGAGAACCGGAATGATCTCTCTCAATGTGCATAAAAATCAAGCAAGCTGGCAAATGGCAGGAATGAACACAGAGCTCCTGACTGAGCTCAAACACAAAAAAAGGTGTTACTAAAGGTGGTAGCAGGATAGGCTACCCAGGAGGAGTACATTGCCGAGACATTGCCTGTGCATGCAGAAATGAAGTCAGGAAAACCAAAGTTTAATTGCTGTTGAAACTAGCAAAAAATGTGAAGTATGGAAAGAAAGGTTTTTGCTGAGGATATTGGCAGCAAAAGGAAGGTTAAGGAGCATGTGGCCCTACTGGTCAGTGGGACAGGGTAACTAGTGACAAAGGACACGGAGAAGACTGAGGTGTTCCACCTTTTTGCCACCAAGTTGGTCAGAAGAAAAGAGGTTGAGAGAAATGGGTTTGCTCAGCCTTAAGGCTTAAAGAAAACCTTATTCCTGTCTACAGCATCCTGATCAGATTACAAAGAGAAGGTGGAGTTAAAAGTTGAAACATGGGACATTCTGATCCGGTACTGGGATAAAAGAAGTTACCATGAAGGAGATCAAATACTGAAAGTGGTTACCCAAAGAGGATGTAAAATCTCTATTCTTGAAGGTCTTCAACCTGGAAGCTGGACATGGCCCTAAGAAATTTGACCTGATTAGACCTACTCTGAGCTGCATTTTGGAGGTCCATTTCAAACTAAATTGTTGTGTTGTACAGCTGGATGACCTGCTGGCTATCCTGTCTTGTGAAAAACGAATGAAGATTTCATATTCTCATTACAGCATGATGTAGCTGCCTTCTGCACAATTATATAGAAAGCATTCTCTTTTCGTCTCTTTGATACTGAGAGTGGTGATTACCCATCCTGGTCCCAGTGCTCACTTGGGGTGTCAGGGTTATGAGTTACAATGGAAGTTCTGGACTCAAACCTGGCCTCTCTATTGCCCCATTCCTACCCAGAATATAGCAGTGCAAATTCCCGAATCATATGACAATCATGTGCTCTACAAATAGTCACGATGTTAGGTAGCTGGGCTAATTCTATCACAAGGGGGTGTATGCTTGCAGCAGCCAGCCCCAGCACCTAGTCCAGAAAAGAAATTGCCTTCTTAGTTTACATGAACGTGGTTTTTTCAAGAATTTGTATTCTAGATAGACTGTAAGATGAACTTTTTTTGTCCAGTTTTAGTAAGTGGTAAACTAGTCCTTGTTTTTAGTTTCTACGCAGTTAAGGGAAGTTTGTGGAGTCTCACTCCCACTGACGTATGAGGTGCTTGAAGAGCGATTAGGGCCTCACCCATATCCAGCAGAAAACTGCAACATCAAAACAAAATAGAAAATCATCTGTCTTGTGTTTGCTAGGCAATTCGGGTTAGCAATTATTGCATTTACTTTAGGAACTGGACATTGCTTCTAGCAGGAGACTTGGCAATACCAACCCTGACTGAAAATTTTAGAAAAGAATATTAGAAAAGATAACTTAATAGTAACACTTGGAACAGCCGAGTGAGAATTCGCAAGAGTCATGGTTTGACTCCAGCCAACAGCCAAGCTGCACGCAGCCGCTCACTCATTCCTCCCATTCATTCCCCCACCAGCTGGATTAGGGAGAGAATCAGAAGGGTGAAAGCTGGAAAACTCATGCGGTGAGGAAAAGGCAGTTTAATAGGGAAAGCAAAAGTCATATATGGAAGCAAAGAAAAACAAGGAATTCACTCACTGCTTCCCATGGGCAGGCAGTGGCATGGCAGTTCTCTAGGAGAGCAGGGCCCCATCACACAAAATTGTTACTGGGTAAGACAAATACCATCATTACAGGTATGCCCCTACTCCTCCATCTTCTCCCTATTTGAAAGACTGAGCATGATGCCACATGGTCTGGAATATCCCTTTGGTCAGTTGGGGTCAGCTGTCCCAGCTGTGTCTCCTCCCAGTCTCCCAAGCAGCCCCAGCCTCCTCCCCAGTGTGGCAGTATCAAAAGCAGAAGAGGCCTTCACCCTGCGCAAGCCGTACTCAGCAATAACAAAAACATCTCTGTATTGTCAACCCTGTGTTCAGCGCAAGTCCAAGACACAGCTCAATACCAGCCATTGACACGAGAATTAATTCTACCTCAGCCCAAACCAGCACACCAAGTCACAACTCCCTTGTAATTATTCCATCTGTATATACTTAAAAGTGTACTAAAACTTCTTTCAACTTTATGACAGTAAATGAACCTTTCTCTGGATGGCAGGATTTTAATGATGAGTATTTTTGTTGCTGACTTAACTGTTAGAAAGAGTGGTCCTGCACTCCTTTCAGCATCCGTGTGCTGCAGAACTGGAGGGAGAGTCCAGCACAACTTGTTAGAACAGGAAAGACGATCAGTTCACAAATTCACTTTACATAATCAAAAAATTACTAAGTGTATGCTTAAACATGAGTGAAATAGTTTGAGAAACTTCTCATCCTCCTTCTCTATAATACTATCACTTGGAGAGGAGTAAAGGGAAGGGAGGAAAAAAAAGGAGAAATAAAAGGCAGAGACATTGTTGAGAACTTCTTCTTTATAGTTGAAGTTTTATCAGTTCTCACATCAGAATGACAGAAAAAGAGAACTGTGATGGAGAAAGGATGATACATCTACAGAATTACCATAGTGGTTAAGTACTTTCAGGGGAAATTCAAACCACAAAATTTGCTCTGCTGCACTTTTAGTACCCTTTGGAAGGGTTTAAGATTTGTAAGCATTGCCAAACAAAAGCTTTGAAAAATTCCTCACAAAATACTAAGAAAAGTGTATGCTTGCATTCAGAACAGAACCTGCAGTGTCTGTTACCCTAATGCAGCTCTTAATGGACAGTCACACAGACTAAAACATCAGCATGTCAAATTTCAGGCCTGAAAGTTTACACTGCAGGCACCCTTGCATGGGCTCAACTGGTTGTACTGCAAGACACTTCTCCCTTGAGCTGTCAAATATTTTTATCTTCTGTGCATTTCCAGACAAAGTAGTTTCCTGCGTTGAAGAATATGATGGAAAAAGTGTGATGCCTTGTAATATTTACGTTATCAAAGACAGTTCTAGATTTTTCTTTCTTTAGATGTGTTTGTAACCATCTTAGTGACACCTCTATTCTGGGTTGAATCTTTCATTTCTTACAAACTCATCACCAAACTGCAGAGTAAATTAAAATGAAGGAGATTTCTGGAGGTCTTCTTGTCCCACCCACTATTACGTATCAGCAGACAATAGCATGAAACATTGTCAGAGAAAGGAAATTAAATGCCTTGCCTGTGCAATTGTAGCCATGTGGGTGTAGCTCCTTTTTCTTCCAGTGAAATCAAGCTTGTTCTTTCACTCTTTATTCTCTTAAGAAACATGTATTTTCAGTTGACTCTCTTGCTTCATACATGGTTACAGTTAGCTTCAGACCCTGCCTACTCCTAAAATGGCTGTGAGTGTTTTAAGTATCGGCTGAGAACCACTCCAAATTAAGGCTCGAAGTAGTAACTAACTTTTATTTCATCCTCCCTAAATTGGGGTACCTAGAAATATCCTGTGATCTCCGGTGAGTGGAGCACAGAGGTGTTATTGCAGGTCATTGACAGGTGATTTTAAGCAACCCACAGCTGCTCTGTTCTGTTCTGGCCACAGGCTATTTCTTATCTACTGTGTGGTGAATCTCTACAATAAATAGTGCACATTTTGAAGTTCCAAATACTTCATTAATGTTCTTCTTATATTTACACTATTCTTTTAAATGTTTTTTCCTTACGATCAGAGTATGTGTACAACTTCCTGAATCAAGTCAATACTTCCCATGCCAGTTATTTAATGGAGTACTTACATAGTTAGCCACCTTTATTTCCTTTAAGTCCTAAGAGCTGAAGTGTTAGTAATGTTTTTCCCGAGGATATTTGCCTAAAGAGCTCTTGCCAGATCCTGATGACATATCTAGAAATGTCCAGATTAAGAAAAGACTTTTCACACTGCCAAAATAGCAACAATAAGGAGCAATCTCCCAGTATGGCTCTGATTAATCCTGTGTGAGAGTGTGCTGTGTCTAAGGCTTATAAGCAATATTGGACTTGCTGTGCTGTGTCTATTCCTTCGTTCAGGCTTGAATGTCCAAATAGCAAGCTGCTTTCTCTCCTAATCTGAGCAGTCAGGTATTTGCTCTCGTCCCAAGGAGACATGTCAGCGTGTTTCTTTTTTCTTGTGCTCACATATAAAGCCAGGTATGATTCTTTTCCTCCACTGTGTTGTGCTTGGTGCTATTCCTTCCCTGTAATTTAGCAAGAGGTCTAAAACTGTGCTTGGTTCAGTTTGCTAATTATCATGCATCTTATTATAACATTTTGCTTGCCTAAATGCTTATTCTTCTTGTTAGCCGCAGGGAATAATTTACATCTGTGGTTTTTGTCTTTCAGATATTCAAGGTCATTCTTATAACAGTGAGTCAGGCCACTAGTGTGTGTTTTGAGCAAGACTGCTCCTGTAATTAGTCTAGACATTTATGCAGACAGCCTGGGAGCTGCAAGGTAAAATCATACTGTTCTGTTCTTCTGTTTGGTTTCTTAATATTTCTATTCTTAAACTTGCACACTCTGAAAGGAGACCCATGAAAACAGGGTGTTGGGGAGGAGGAAGCAAGACCTCCTTCTCCATGTCAGAAGAAAAGTACATCATTGTGTCTTTATTTCACCAGAGCTGTTTTCCTATCCTGGCTACAGTTGTAATTCCTGGTGTGAATCAGGGAAAATAAAAGACATGAGGAAGAGTTGTAACAAATCAGCTGGTTCATGTTTATGACAAGAATGTTTCCCATTTCTTTCAACACCCATGATACCCTATTAAATAACACAGTATGCTTCCAATATATGTATTCATTTAAGAGGAAACACGTTGAAAATTACTGTAATGCTGAATAATTGAATGAGGATAACTTTGCAATACCTTAGAAAATTTCCTATGAATGGCACGAGAGACTGCCATCTCTCTCTGATTCTGAGCACAAGTAGAGATATATTCTCAATATGCTGCTCTGACCATAACCAAAAACTCATGTGAGAACTGAAATCTGTTCCTTAGCGCTCTCTCAGATAATGTAGTCATCCTCATTTCTCAGCTTCTAGTTAGAAATGCCAAGGGTCTAAGAAGTAACATTCATGTATGGGATTATTGCATGTATTTTATGGACAAATATGTACTTGTAGCCAAAACTTTGATATTTGCCTCAGTTTTAAAGAGACCATCTCCGGAAATTTAGGGGCAGAAATTCAGATACTCTTTCACATGGATTTTCTTTGCTGGCTGGTAGCTCAGAAAACTGAACAAGGTAAGGTGTCCCAGAAATGAGGCACGTTAGACTGGATGCCTTCTGTAAAGTGTTGTTGGCAGTTTTGGCTGGCAGCTATATGGTATCTTGGAGACTTCCTGCTGTGAAATTAATTGATAGCTCTTGGCAATCAAGTCACAGTCAAGTCACTGTAAGTGTTCTTAACCAGGGTGGTTTACTTCATATGCCCTTCCTTGTGGCAGAAATAGATGTGTAGAAGGATGAAAGGAAGCAGTGTCATCTTGTATTTTTCCTACATGCCTTGTAAATCCAAAGGTCCTGAAATTAATTATTCTGAAAACTTCCATAAAACATACCTTATATTGAAATAGAACTAAATTTTCATTACAGTATCCCAGATGGTTTCATTCAGATACATGAAACACCTGGGCTTCTGTAGAAACTCAAAAATATAGCAGTCAGACCTCCACTGGTGCAAGTTGCTGTGTGCCACTTTGCTTCATCTCAGCTCTGATTACTTCTGCTGTAAGACAATTTTTCACTGGGTTCCAGCACAAGGTACCCAGTCTGTAGACCTTGTAAACGTGTTTAAAAGGCCAGCTCAGCAAATGCTATTGTTTAAACAATAAGTAGAAACTTAATATGTGAGAATACTTCCTGTTTCTCTAAATGACCTTAAGGGGAAAAATGAAAGTATAAAACTGAAAATATCAGACATTTTTTTAAAACTGCCTTTATGAGTAATAGGGATAAACTCAGTCCAGAAGCACAGAAAAATCCACAGTAGATTTGCAATTTATTGCGTAGAGCTAATTTTGACCTGGTCTAATCTAGGTTATTTTCTTCATTGTATGAGTGAATAAATGCCACTTTTGGGGGTTTTTGGGTTTTTTTTGGTTTTTTTGTTGTTTTTTTGGGTTTTTTTTTTGTTTGTTTGTTTTTTTTGTTTTTTTTGTTGTTTTTTTTTTTTTTTGAGATTCATGCCTCATCATTGACAGGGTTATTTCGGTATGCCCTCACCTTCAAGGAAGCAGTTCTCCCTTGTATTGATCTTTATCTGTCCACATAGTTTTGTCACTCTGTGGGGACAGTGTTATTGCTCAGCACATGCATGATGCTCTGCCAGCTAAGAAAGGAGGCAAAGACTTTTACCTTTGCTATAGAGGGATCTTTCTTTGTGCATTTCACAACTGCAGCTGCTGCTGCTGCTTGCAGCTGCAGCCATTCTTTATAATTTCTTGTTCCTTTACATATATGGAATAAATTGAGACTCTGAATTCACCATTTTTTACAGCAAAAAAGGTGGTAGAAGTGTCTTGCTAAATCTGGACCCATCTATGTCTTTTTCTGCAAAGCTAGGGTGAGACTGTAATTAAATTTACTGATGGATTCAAATGTTTGAAAACTAGTAAGGCCAAAGGTCTTTCTGAGAAAGGAAAATGTTCTGCTTGCATACTCCACTGAAAGCCAGCTGGTGCTTCGTGCATTTCCTCTCATTAATGATGAATGTAATACTGCTCTTCTGGCATTGATCATCCTGTTGTGTGCATAAACTTTACACTGTAGTTGTAGGCTGTAAATTTCAGCAGAATGGACAGAAACTGGACAAATCCACAGAATGGTATTTTGCTGTGTCATGGGACCAGGTAATTGTATGTCCATTTTGAAATATGGTAAATGAAACAACGTGAGAGCAGCTCACAATATTACAAAGCATTTACATCTGGACTCAGACCTGGCAATACAGATATCATCATGCTGAATCAGCAATAGCAGAAGGCAAATGAAGGCAAGACAAAGCAAGAACTCTTCAGGCAGCGCAGAAAGAGCTATATCTCAAAATCCTCTATGTCCCATGTAGAGCAACTAGTTAAAGAAAACTGTAACTACACAGGAGAAATGTTCTTTAGCTGGGGACCCAGACAGCAAGTGCTAGTTATGCTGGATATTCCACATAACAAAATCTATTCATAGAGCAAAAAACCAAACCAAACCAACCAACCAAACAACTAAAACAAAAACCAGAACAAACAAACAAAAAAGATCCCAAAAAAACCCCACAACAAAAATCCAAATAACTAGGAAACAAGGTTTCATCTGGTCAATAGTTACTTAAAATTTACTGAGTCTATTGCATGACATATGAATGAAATTAATTCTTTATATACTGTGGATGTGAAGAGGAATGTAGTTAATGTTTCTGATGTGTTAGGAGGACAACTGCAAGTTTGTCATTGACCCAGAAAACCTAAGTCCACCTAAATTTACCTAAGTCCACCTACTTGCCATATTTTAAGTATTGTACTGTGTTTGCATGGCCTGAATTTTGGTACTGGGTGGCCACAGAGGTGGATTCTATGAGCAGCTGCCAGAAGATTCCACCATGTCCAGCAGAACCAGTTCCTGATGACTCTGAGGATGGACATGCTGCTGGCCAAGGCTGGACCAATCAAAAATGCTGGTAATGCCTCCATAATAATATTATAATAAACAAGAAATCAAAACAGAAGTAGTGGGGCAGTTTTAATTGTGGCCAGAGAAGAGCAGAGTGAGAACATGTGAGAACAATTATGCAAACAAAAAGAAGGGGTAGGAGATGCTCCAAGCACTGGAGCTGAGATCCCTCTGCAGCCTGTGGTGCAGACCACAGTGCCCAGGTGAGGCAGCTATTCCTCTGCAGCTCAGGGAGATCCATGGGGATGCAGAGATCCACCTGCAGCCTATGGAAGAGCCCACATTGGATGCCTGAGAGCCTGTAACCCTGTGGGAGACCCCTGGAGGAGGGGTCCTGCTCCCAGGCTGAAGCAGACTGTCCTTGAAGGCCTGCACCCTTGTGGAAGAGTGGTCCACTCACCGCTGCAGCAGTTCGGGGAGGACTGTTGACTGTGGGATGGATTCACGTTGCAGCAGTTCGCAGGGAGCTGTTGCCAGTGAGATGGATTCACACTCGAGAAGTTAATGGAGAACTGTCTCCCATGGACAGGACCCCATGGTGTTGCCAGGGAAGGATTCTTCTCCCTGAGAAGTGGGAGAAGCCACAGGTGATGAACTGACCATAACTCCCATTCCCTGTTGCCTTGTGCTGCTGGGGGAGGAGGTAGAGCTGGGAAGAAGAGAGGGGTGGGGGTAAAGTGTTTTCAAATGGGCTTCTTTAACTTCTCATTACCCTGCTCTGATTTGGTTAGTAATAAATTCACTTTATATCTCTAAGTTGAGTCTGTTTTGCCCATGATGGTATTTGGTAGGGGATCTCCTCCAGTCCTTATCTCTACCCATCAACCCTTCATTAAATTTTCTCTCCTCCGTGCAGTTTGCAGAGGGGAGTGAGTGAGTGGCTTTCATGGATGTCTGGCACCAGCATCAATCCCTGACATTGGGAAATACCACCCAGGTATTTTCAACATGATCCTTTTCTCTGTTCAACACCTGTACAAAAATATTGCTGTTGCAGACACTTTGCAAGTAGATATGACCTTCGATTTGCATTGTTTACCTGCTGAATTCTGTACTGCACTAGATGACAGAACAGGCGTCTACTGGCTACAGTAAACTTGCAAGTACTTAGAAGATGCTCTGCTTAAACTCCAGTACTGCTTTTGCAACTTCACATGGCTATGACCTTAGTTACAGAAGACAGTAAATTGAGGAAACACATTTCTGTGTAGAAGTTTTTTTTCACAAAATTAAAATTTGTCTTATTGTGACACAGAGAAAAATATGCCCTCTATCATTACAGCATAAGATGTTAACTCTTAAGGACTTCACAAACTGTTATTCTGTCAAAATGATTGCATTTTTGGAATAGTTTCAAGCAGTAATAGAAATACAGAATAATGCTAGAAGTTATTTACGTATGGTTTTAAAGATGACCCAGAGGTTATAGTGACCTTCATCCATCCACCTCTATGCATAAAAGAACAATTAGAAGAATTTTATTGTTAAAGATATTTAATTCTCTTGACTCACAGTATAGACATCACCAAATTGCTAAATTTAAAAAAAAAAAAAAGAAAAAAGAAAAATCCCATCATATGTACTAAATATGATGGACTTTTCTTTTCTGAATGTATGTTATACTGTTTTGTATTGGTGTCCCAAGTTTGGTGTCAATGGTTCTCAGCAGACAGAATTCTAGTATTACCTGAGCAATGTTATATCAAGGAAAATTCCTGAAATTATTGAAAAATGCCCGTACAATCACGGTAGTTATGAGAGTTTCATCACTGAAGGAATTATGTTCTTTAGGCTCTCTCTAAGATCTTGCATCATTGTATGAAAGTGTTATTTTCCCAACATATTTAGGATGCTCAACTATGAAGACTGGTGTGTGGAATCTGCAGCTTGTCCAGGCAGGTATTGATGTCCTCCTTCACATTTGCTACAGGGGTGCCTAGAGGTGCTTTAGACTCCACAATAAAAAACCTTAATTATTCCAATCACTTTCTACTAATACTTTGAAAACAAAGTTACTGGAACTTGTCCTCTTAAAATTATTTCTCTATTGTATGTGCTCGGAGAGAAGGTGGTCTCCCTGAGAATAAACAGCTGTGCAAAATAAATAGTCATCCTTTTCCAATTAAGAGGGAGACTGACACCAAGATACATTTCCTGACTATTTCTCCATGCTAAGTCATTTATTATTAATGCAGCTTTCCAATATACATTAATGTAATTTCCTTTACAAGTTGCCCACTGTGGATCTTCTTACTTTTCCTATATGGGAGAACAATAACAGGAAGGAGAAATATGTCCACATTATTTAAACTGAGGAAGGGACAGGTGCAAAATTAAGTGATTTTTAGCTGAATAGCACAAAATGTTTACACAAATTCAAATAGGAACTACTTAGATATGTGTTAATATGGGCCTTACAAGAACTGATGTTCACGCAAGGATAATGACACAAGAGCTACTATTCTAATACTTTTGCTCAAAGTTCAAGGAAGTAAATACAACATCCTAAGAAAGAATGCAATGGAGATTTGTTAGAGTACATCAGGCATTCATGAGGTCACATGGATGCTGGACATATGACACAACAATTTAGTAAATCTGTGTTGCTCTCCTTCATTATAGGGATTTGTAAGGAAACAAATGGACCATCCACACTGATGTATTTTACAACAACAACAACAACAACAACAACACAAATTTATGTTGGGTATTCAAACATACTTGAAATATTTATTTGAATAACTGCCACAAAAGTTTGAATAGTGGTTTACAAGCAGATATTTTGAGTGGTGCAAAGGATACATAAGTGTCATTAGATCTATTTTTACTTTTGAAGGACATGACTTAATTTGCAACTAGCCTCAGTCAACAGATTGGAAATATTTTGTGGGTGAACTGGTCTTTGGCAGAAAACTCAATTTTTTATTAACATTTTCCCCAAGTATTTTCTGTCTTCCATGAAACAAATCAACCCTTGTTTTGGCCAAATAACAGAATTCCTAAAAATCAGTAAAGGTTTCCATTGTGGTTGAAATTTATTACATTTCAGCTGAAATTAAAGACCTCTTTTCCAAATGGTGCCTTTGCAAAATGTTGTCTATCAGCAGTGATTAAACAACCTCTTCTACCACATGTCTTGGCATTGTGCAAAAAATATTTTCATTCTTTTCAGAAGAGGAGAGCACATAGTGCCTTCCCAAAGGCTTCAGGCAACCAGGGAACCTGGCCAGTAAAGAAAAATAGCATTCTGACAGAAAAATATGTTTCATATGTATGTTGTGCCAACTAGCAGGAGCCATAATATGCTGCAGGTCTCCTTTCACGGGCTCCCCTTCCTCCTTTTACTCTTTTCACATGATTTTTGAGATCTCAGACAGTATTGTGTCAGGTGGATAACAGACACCACAAGTTTTAACTGCATATATATAGCAGCGTAAAAACTAGAAAAGAAATTTAAAAAGTTGGGCAAAAATCAATAAATCAAAATGGATCTTTAGCAGCTCAAAGGTCCCTGCTCTTAAACCTACTGACTCCTATAACGAGGTGACTGCACCACACTTTGCAAGGCTTTTGACGTGATCTCCCATAGTGTCCTAGTACCCAAGTTGGTGAGCTGGAGATTGGATATGCAGATGGTCAAATATGTGGAAAACTGGCATGCTTGCAGACCTCAAGGGTTTGTGTGACCATGAGTACAAAGAGTGTTGACTGGTTACTCACTGTGTCTCCTCAGGGAACCAGTGTGAGACCCATACTGCTTAATGCCTCTGTTAATGATCTGGATGACAGGAAGTTCACTCACAACAAGCCTGCCAGTGATAGCAAGCCAGGGGATGGTAGATATGCTGAAGGGCACGCTGAGAGGAAGCTGAAATTCTTGAGAGCCTGTAGAAATGAGGTGTCAGGAGTCTCAGAGAGTTTAACAAGGACAAGTCCAAAGTCCTGGTGGAGAATGACTTCCTGCAGCACTACAGAGAATGGGATGAGTGGTTGGAAGTTAACTTTGCAAGGAGTGTTTTAGTACTATCTGCAACTGCTTCATGGGAAGACATGAGACAGTTGCAGACAGAGTCAAAGCCAAACCCTTAACAGAAGTGCACAGTGACAGGACTGGAGGGAACAGGAACAAATCAGAACACAGGAGTCAGAAACTATTTTCATTGGAGAATTTCCACTGTACTGGAACAGACTTCCCTGAGAGATAGTGGAGTTTTCATCCCTGGGAGATATTCAAAACTCAACTGACATCCTCAACCGCCTGATCTAGTTGGATCCATTTGAACAAGATGTTGGACTAGACGACCTCCAGAGGTCCCCTCCAACCTCACTTATTCTGTGATACTCCAATTTTATAAACATTGTGTTCTCTTCAACTGCTGAAGTTATTAATACAACAAATCTATTGTCCTTTGTCAGTCAGACAGCTGGTAGTTTCTGTGGTGAAAAGGGGAATTCCTATTTTGCAATTTTTCCTGCTTGTTAGATTTATTACCATATTTTAGGAAGACCTAAGTGATGGTGAAGGAATTCCTGAGTGCCACGGGATTATCTTTTTTTCACCATGCTGTTACTTTATCAGATCAGGATTTTGGAAGACAATATTCAATAAATTCTCTGCACGAGGCTGCTGCTGCCAGTAAAACATGTGGAGAGGCATTTTACCATCTGCTTATTGCACAGAAGTATCTAGATAAAAGGAAACTACTCTCATCTCTTTCACCAGAGTTTCATTAACAGCTTCTCACATAAGAACAACTCAACATTATGAGTTATTTCTCATTTATACCGTAAGAAGGCAATCAAGCCATATTCCTGGATTTAAAGGTAGTATTAAGAACCAGCAAATAGTTAAATGTTTCACATTACTTGCTCTGGAGAGGAGCAATTAGGCTTTATATATCCACTGAAACCCCTTATTCGGTTTCTTGGATTTTGTGTTGCTTTGTAAGTGTTTTAGAAACATACGCAGTTTCAGCAGTGTCTACTGTGCTGTAAAATGAAGCCTTTGCTAATTGCTATTTACCTTAATAGTCCTCAGATTGCATCCCACATAGTTACAGAAAGGGAAACATCAGCTATATTTACAATGTCAAGAAAGACAACATTTTTTTTCCTTAAGCTTTCATCTTGTTTGCTCCCTTAAAAGCACTAAAAATGAATAGAAAAGAATTTCCTGGGGAAAACTCTGAAACACTTAGATAAAATAGAAGGAAATGACAGTGAAAGAGAATGACAGGCCTGTGTGTCATGGATGGGGGTGGGAGACTCCAAATTATGAAGCAGAGGGTAAGAAGCAACGACTTTCTTCATAGTCAGTGGCTCAAAAGTCATGACATTATTAATCATCTGTATAGGACAAGAAATGTGCATGGCTCTGTGCTGTGAAAGATAAACAAATAGAAGGATCTGTCATGGGTTTACATTTTAAAGGAAGGGGAAAAGTTAAAGGAACACAGTACTGTACATGTAACCATCATAGCTTTCAAGTTTTAAAGAACAGTTGAAGTTTTTATAAGGTCAGGAGCGGCTACAATTGAAAATCGCTTTCTGCGTAACTTCTGTCAGAAATAGCTGTTTCAAATCAACCTATTTCTCTCCTGCAAAGCTGTACAGGTTTCAGTGACTATTTCTTTAGTCAGAAAGGGTTTTAATTCAGAAAAGCTTCAGTCTGCATTTTGGAATCTATTCTGAAAAACATTATTACTTGATGACATTAAATGATATTACAAAGGTAACATGCACTTATACATGTTTCTGGGCACCTAGTAGAAACATCACTAGCTCTTTATTTGGTAGTGTAGCATCTGACTTGCCTTGTACTGAAATGTTTTGTAGACAAGAAGGTGGTATATATGCTACAAACTTTTATCCAGGTGAGTTGAGTGCTCACTAGGAAGCCAGTGTCCTTGTGCAGCCAGCAGAGAGTGATGTGTTTTTCTATTTTGTCTGTTTTCTCTGAGGATGAATCACAAGAACAGGGAGAGTAGATTTGAAGGCTGAGACAAATACTGCCCTCCATTTGCTGAAAGGGAATCCTAGAAGGTCTTGAGCTCAGAAAGCATTTTTCTACGGCAATGTTTCAAATTACTCTTCAGTTACACTAACAACAAAACAAGTATCAAATTGCCACACTAATTAAAGTGGATTTCAGCTGGCTTTAGGACCAACGAAGCAGCTTGCTCATGCTTCTATCCTGCTGATGAATTAACTAACTCTCTCATTTGATTCCTAAACTGGGCTAGCTAGGGATATGCCACACTTTCAAGCAGCCAAGTATTTATTAAATCGTAGGGGTTTTGAGTCACAGCTAACAACCACTGTTGCGAAGAGAAATTTTGGCAGAGGGGTTGCATTGTTATATCTTCTGGTTTTTATATCATCAGCTGGGGTAATTTTTCAGAACAATGTTGAATACTTATTACATACTGCTTCAAGCATGTCAGCATATATTAATGCTACACTGAACAGACATACTTCATTTCATGGAAGGAGTCATGGGTGTTTAGACATAAAAGATGACACTCAAAGATGTGAAAAAAAAATATTAAAATACCTTAGGTAAGCTGCATTTAACCTTTCTGTGTACTGTTTTTAAGAATAAAATTTTTATGTAGATTAATTCATACTCAAAGGGAATTTAATCATGTCCTATTCACAGTACTGTAGCACTTAATAGTCTAAGTCTGTAAGAATTCTCCTCTTTACATGCATACTTGTATGTTGGTCATATTCATCATCTCAATTCCCATCGTGTTGTCGACCTGCCAGTTGAACTGCATCTATAAATTTGTTTTCTTTTAACAAACACAACGCTTCTAGGCTAAAAGATGCTGGTAGCTGTCAGGCCTCATGATTTGACATATTGGTGGTCTCAAACCTCAGTAAGGCTGGCTAGCAGACTCTCATATAAATCTCACTGAGAAAATTGTTAGATATCTTTTTATTTAGCAAGAGATGAAACAGTAGAAACTGCTATCTGAGTCACAGACCAGCGAGGTTCTAAGCAAAGCCTGGTTCCTACCAGTCAAAAAGCTTTCTTTGGGACATTTTGCAAACACAGGTGATTGGTTGAGACTAGATTATAAGAATGCATATATGTGATTATGACACGAATCTAACAAAAATGTAGTCAAAAAAAAGCCAGGAACAGCCAAGGAAGTACCAGCAGCGTGGATGGTCCTGGAAAAGATCCAGAGTGGAAGAAAAATTTCTAAATTTGGACAGAATGCTGGCTTCAAATAGATTTGATTTTCTGAACAAAGAAACTGCCTCCTGATGCTTGTCCCTACTGCATTCAAAGAGAAAGAAATTTGTGTACTTTCTTTGTAAACAGAGAGCAACACACACACACCAATTTGCAAACTTTCCAGATTTAACTTGTTTTATGTAAAGACTTTTGGCTGAAAACAGAAATATACACCTCAGGGTACTTAGTATTTGATTCAAAGCTACTGTTTTGCTAAAACCCACTGCCTTTTCAAACTCTACTCCTCAGGGTTTTTTTATACAGTTATGAGTGAGTATTTATCATAGGCAGAAAAAAATGGGCAATTCAAGGATCTAAATTAAACTTGTGGGTTTTTTTCCATGCATATGTGTATAGCCATAAAAGAGCAGAACAAGACCATGTATCTTTCTCTCCCTGCACTGCTCCCCAGTGATGCCAAGCACACCTCCAGAAAGGCATAGAATCTGAAAATCTATGTTGGAAAGGACCTTTAAGATCATCGAGTCATAGCAGTGTCAACTCCACCACTAAAACATGTCCCTTAGTACCATGTCAACATATCTTTGAAATACCTCCAGGGGTAGTGACTCAACCACTTCCTGTGCAGACTAGTCCATGCTTGACAACCTCTCTGTGAAGAAACTTTTTCTAATATCTAACCTAAACCTTCCCTGGAGCAACTTGAGTACATCTCCTCTTGCTTGTTATTTGGAAGAAGAGGCTGATCCCCACCTAACTACAACCTCCTTTCAGGTAGTTGCCATGAGTGATAATGTTCTCCAGAGCATCCTTTTCTCCAGGCTAACCAGCCTCAGTTCCATTAACAACTCCTTACAGGACTTGTGCTCCAGACCTTTCACCAGCTCCATAGCCCTTCCCTGGGCACACTCCAGCACCAAAATGTCTATCTTGTCATGGGGGCCCAGAACTGAACACAGGATTTGAGGTGTGGCCTCACCAGTGTCGAGTACAGGGGGACAACCCCCACCCTGGTCCTGCTGGCCACACTGTTGCTGATCCAGGCCAGGATGCCATTGGCCCTCTTGGCCACCTGTGCACACCCTGGGTCATGTCACCAGCACCCCCAGGTCCTTTTCCTGTGGGCAGCTTTCCAGCCACTCTGCCCCAGCCTGTGGAGCTGCCTGGGGTGGTTGTGACTCGAGGGCAGGAATAGCCCTGGGCTTTTTTGAACCTCACACCATTGGCCTTGGCCCATGGCCCAACCTGTCCGGATCCCTCTGCAAAGCCTTCCTGCCCTCCAGCAGATCAACACTCCCACCCAAGTTGGAGTCATCTGCAAACTGACTGAGGCTACGGTTAACACAGTCTTCATGCCTGGGAAAGCTTCCTGGGTCCTGGTCTGGGCTGTTTTAATCCAATGTGAACCCACATCTTACTCTGCAACTTAGTGAGAATGTCCCTTGCCTTAATTCACCTCTCAGTCTTCTGGGAAACTGGTGGAAACTAGTGGAAATTATCAGCAAGAAGTAAAAGATACTCATGGGTTCTTGGATAGAAAGTTATTCTGCCAAAAGTATGATACTATCCCATGAATACTCTTACTTTATTCCTGTTGTGGATTTTTTATCTCTCTGGCTTAGGATAAATAGACTGTACACTGCAGAGCCTATACTTGGGTATTACAAACTTTGAATTATTCTAATTTCCCTGAAGTCTTTCTTGTCAGTGACCCTTATTTCCAGTTGTTCAACTGAACATTTAAAAATATATGAATATTAGGGTATAGGCTGTAACACGGTTTATTTTGTTTCAGCTGGAGACTAAAACTAAGGCTCCCCATTTCTTTCCTGATGGTATTCCAAGCTTCTCCTTCCCATTCAGATATGGAGCTAAGGAGAGCCTTATTCCAACATGTGGCTTATATTGGTGTCTTGATGTTTTTAAATGGAACAGATAGTTCTTCTAAATTGCTGTCCACCAGGAAGAATATTGTATATCATATCAAGTGACAAAGCTAGTGAAACTCATTTGTAAAACCCGTTGCAGGCTTTTCTTTAATAGGATTAGAAGTTTCCATGAGGACAGCAGAGGAAGAAAGTGATCTCATATAACCAATTCAACTAACAAGTGATGAAGCCCTTCCTACTGGGTTAATATTCCTATTCAGCAAAATATATGTAATCAAACTCTGCAGTGGCACCTTGAACTCCTGGTTTGAATACCACCTCTCGTGGTACCACTTTTTGCTAGGAATTTTCAGGTCTCAAATTTACATCTGAATAGTGATGTAAATTTGATAGTGATTCTCTAGGTAACAGTGATTCTCTATTGCAAGAACTCATTTTTGTCTTTTCAGGTTTGCCATGGCTAATGACAGTTTTTGCTGCTGGCTAGCACAATAAAGCTGAAATAAGGCTTTGGGTCAAGACCCATATTTTACAGGGTCAAATTTTTATCTAGCTCAGCATCTTTGACTGCACTGCTGCTCAGGCAGAAGAAGAAGGAAGTTTGCATGTCAGGAAGATTGCTTCCTATTGCAGCATGAATAGCCCAACTGGTAGCAAGTTGGCTGTGTGCCACTGAAAATTGAACAGCCAAGTCAAACTGGGTCAGGTTTACACTTTACCAGGGTAATGCTGTCTAGTCAAACACCTGCACAGGAACGTTTTCAGATCAGAGTCTGGTCAGCCATGGGAGGAGGAAGAGAGAGCAAAGGAAGTTTGGCTGTCAGAAACCTTATTTTATCTTCTATTGTAAATACACAACTGGCAGCTGGTCAGGCGTTCAAAGTTGAAAGGTCTACTGGCACCTGTTTTAGGTACATCCCTTCCTCAGTAATGGGCTGAAAGTGTAAGAGCTGACAGCACCCTTAACTGAGAGCTGAAGCTGTTTTCCCTTTGAGATGCGAGGTGGACTATGTTGTCCTCTAAGTACTGCCTGCCTGCCTGCCTTGCCTAAGGACAAACAGCTCAGGTTGACATCTTCATTGCTGGATGAGGTGACGACTGCTCTGGCTATCAGGCCCAATCTGTCGCCCATTAAAGACAGGAGGCAGACGTGAGATGCTCTTGAAGCATGCCGCACTGTCTCCATGAAGCTCTCTTTACTCTCACATGTGTTACACTTGGCTTGTGGTAACGCAAAAGTCAGTTCTGAAAGCCAATTAACTTTCCCGTAGGTCACAGTTATAAAATTTACCCTTTTAAAAGCAACATTAATAGGGTGGCTGAATACAAGAAAATTAAAATTTGCATTTAGGCATGGAGAGTGTGATCCCATCCACCACAACTATGAAGCTATTCTTACTTTCTTGCACAGTGAACCTTAACATGCTTTGGAGCAGCATGCAATTTTGCTCTATATTTGGTCTTACAGTCTGACTAACATAACCACCTACTGCTTCCTACTTGTCAAGAGGATGTGCCAGTAGCAGCTGTCTAGAGGAAAGAAGCAAAAGGAAGAAAGAGCAGAAGGGGAAAAAAGGCTGCTAGAAAAGACAGCTGATGGCACTTGAGGCAAGTAATGCTATTCTTTCTCTCTCAAAGGAGAACTCCATAACAACTAAATGTATACCCAAAAATTGTAAAGTCAACTGCCCAAAGGTTAGTAGAAGTAAAGAAGGTGTGAGGAGATTGTCAAGAAATTGGTTCACATGTCTCCATCAGCACGGAAACTAAGAGAGCTCACATACTCACTGAGGGAGATTGGTCGGTCACCTTGCTGAGGGAGCAGCAAGATGGAGAGAGGCATTCAGGAGGGCCGGAAGGAAGAAGTGCAGTTTCCTCAGCGCTTGGAGCTAAAGCTGAGGATTTGGTATGTTTGCTTCACAGATGTCGGAAACCCATAATAGTAAAATGAGAAAGGGAGCACAAGGATTGTATATCCTTGTTAGAAGGATGCTGGAGGTGTTATGCGAGTGGCTTGCAGCTTGCAGTAGTGAAGGACCTGAGAAAATGAAAGCAGAGCTAAGTGAAGGGAGGAGCTAGAAGAAATTAAATACACAGCTAGGTCTCGGTTATGACTGCATTTTTCTCCCCTGATTGTTATGGGTCTGTTTTTCAGCATAATTGACTGCTCCTGAGGGTATTCATGCTCTCCTGAAAGACACATTTCCTAAAATTATTCCAGCCATTGTACAGAGCAAGTCTAATCAAGTCCCTGTCTTTTGCATCCACTCATACTGAGCTTTATGGGAGAAATTATAAGTGCTGACTCATGGTAGTGATGGCATACAGATGTAGTTCCCTTTTGTACACTTTTTCAATCCTTTTTTCCTCTAACGTGAGGCTCACCTCAGAGAAAAAATTTTAGAAAGAAATTTTAGGGATGTTTACTATACAGTCGGAAGGTATTTAATATTGTTAAGATTATCTATTTTATTAATCAGGTAGACCTCAAAGATAATTATGCTGTCTTTCCCTGTTCCCCTCACTCTTTTTGTATGACTCATGGCTATTTGGGATGAGATTTTAAGGTGAAAAGTTGAAGACACTTGAAAACAAAAAGTAAAAAACGGGGAAATTTTCTGATATAAAAGCAATTGCTCCTCTCCTTTAGACAACACTGTAATTGAGGTGCTTGAGCTGCAGAAAAAAGAAGGTGGTAGATAAATTTTGGTGAACAGATCTTTAAGTGTACAACAAACTCACCATTACACAAGAGCAAGTCTAGGTTTTCTGGCTTTGTTGCTTTATAAAGCTGTTGCTTTGGGATGATTGGAACAGGATGAGACCACTCTCCATAATCTGATTGCATGATTTCATGGTTGCTGTCAATCCAAAGGGATTTTTTTCCATGTGTCTTTGAACAATCTCACATATGGCAATTGATGCATTATAAATATATTCTGGCTGACTAGACTGCTAATTCATGACATCTAAAAAAAAAAAAGTTGGATTAACAATTTTGCCCACTCTGTGCAAATCTGTGTGTTCTGACTGCGTGCTAATACCCACATATTTACTCTGTAATCTGAAGAGTGCAAACCCTAAACCAGGTCTTTAAAGTTAATCTAGAATAGTTTAAATCTTCCTTTTGCTTAGGAGCAAGGACTATTGTACCGCACTCATAGCACTGTGTCTTGAAAATACTAAGTGCACCTGGGTCTGTCATTCTGTGTGCTCATCCATCAGACTGGGCTGTACTTTTTTCTTTCAAGCATTTCATAAGAAACAGATAGAAATGGCTCTGCAACAGTATTCTTGGAGATCATTCTGACCAGTTAGAATACCCTGTAGAAAGGTGGTCAGTGGTCTAAGCACTAGGATCCTAGAGAGTTAATGACAACAAGTAAAATGGAAAGAGGTTTTTTCTAAGTACAAAAGAAGAAAAAAAAAAAGAGCAGAAGAAAAAGAAAATGTATTTTGCTATTTTGCCACTATCTGTCAAAAACACATGCAATTAATCATTCACTCTCTTCTATATGCATAACAGGATCTACCACAGATATTGGCTCTACATGAAAGCCTAAAAATGCATAATTAAAGCCCTAGAATAAAATAAATCTGTAAGTATGGGGTTGGAAGAAACTGAGGAAAGAGGTTAAACTGTCTGTAAGATTTTTAGACTCCCACAATGAAACTACTAACACAATGGTAATTCAAAGGCTTTGCATTATCCAACAGGTATGAGTCCTGGGGAAGTTTCATGCTGTACAGATATTGGATCTGATCCTGCAAGTCAGGTAGGAAGATCACTAATATCACTGCTGAAATCAGGAATGCTAGTGCATGTCCTCATTAGCTGCTCATTAGTGAAATGGGTGAAACTATTCAAAATATTTCTGTCTCACAGCTACATGTTACAAAAAAGTGGTTTGAACAGGCTGCACAAGCAGGCCTCATCCCCTTCAGAGTGAAATAAGCCAGGTTTGCCTAACCTGGGGATAATATATTTAAAATGAACTAGCTGCAGTGTAATGGGTGACATTTGCACAACCCTCCCTTATGATCCATTCTGCCAGCTGGTTGGGGGTGGTTCCTCCCACAGAGTGCTGGTAACAACTGTGTAAGAGCCACTACAGACGTGAGAAACCCCAGACAGTTCTGTAAGAAATATTTCAATAGGAATTGGTTTTGCTGGTGTCTAGTCTTTACTGACTGTTCATGTGAAGTCTGCCTCATACAAATGTTTTAGAACTTACTATGTAGTAGCTTTAATAAAAACTCTCATTAGGGAATGGTTTTTAATTTTTTCTACCAAAGTAAGATCATATTTCTTTCTAAGCTTCCATACACTGTCTGCATATGTGTTTATCAGACCTGTACCATTTTGGACCTGTCTGATCTTGGTGCTGCTCTGACAGACTTCCAAGACAGATTGTACTAGGCACAGCACTGTTTCAATTTTAGTGTAACTTTCTTCACAGCAAGACTTCACCACTGCTGTCGGTTGTCATTTTATTTATGTTGCTGGCTTGCTTTTATAGATTGATTTTGAAAAATCTCCTTTTCTATTTGAAACAAATAGAAAAGATCGTGATTTAGTGTTTCTAGAAAAGTCCTATAATTTGTAGCAGAAATTCTGTAAAGAATACAGCAACTTGCAGAATTCCCTTGCAACGTATCACTCTGTATCGATAAATATTTTTCTGGGTTTACATCTGCCGTTATCTTGTATAACTCTATTTCTTTCAGAGACATTTATGTGATACTTCCTCTGACATTTTTGACAGTTCTTATCTCCATTAATTTCATAATAACTCTCTACAAGGTAGAAATACTCTTCTAGTTTTCACACAACTCTACCATTGTCATTTTACTGCAACACATTTTTTAGCTGGCTAATTAGTGTCTTGAACATAATTTATTCTTCAGTGATTTTCCATTCAGAACTGTAAGGGTATTTAAGTAATGAAAATAGAGCAGTATGAGCAGAGAATCCCAAGTCCAAAACCACAAGCCAGCATTCTCTACTGATGTAAATTGATAAAATTATTCTGAATAAAATGCTCACACTACAAGAAATATTTCACTACAGGAAAAAAATCAGTAAAGGGAAAGTCTGGCTTTATCCAAATTAAATAATTTCTGTGATGGGATAGACATAAAGTATTTTTTTAGAGAGGGTAATCGGAATGCTAAGACACCAGAAGACTTATTCAGAATGTGTCTGTTCTCTGTTCAGCTATACTTTCATTTTAGGTGATCATTAGGGAAATTTATGTTGTATGATCCATCATATAGCATATGCCATCATATCACACATTATCATATATACAAGCAACATTAGTAGTGTGTTTCATAATTTGCAAGAGCTGAAATTACTGACATCCTGCATGTGGTTTTTAGATCAGATTTTTGCTTTAGGAACTAGTGGGCAAACAAATTTATCTGTATCCCACTACATGAGCCTAACTGTCTATTAATCAGACAAATTTGGTAAGGGGTTGTGTATTAATTTGGCTGTCTCCGTACCTTTAGATACCCTGGGCCTTTCAACATGCCACTGCAGTCACACAAAACCCTCCTGGGAACATCTGAGAGGCTCTCTTTCTCTTCTTCTTAATTTCTGCTAGTTTGAAAACACATGTGAACATGGCTCAGTTTTGAACTAAGAGAAGTTGAAGAGGAATTTTGTGAAAAATACGAAGCATGTGTTTTCCTAAATCATGTTTTTGTGACTGACAAAGGAGAAACGATGAGATTCACTGATACTGAGTCACATGGAAATGAACTATGTCACTCTCCAAAATATCCTCATCCTCCTCTTGTAAAGGTAGCCTATAATCCTAGTAGTAGTTATTGCCTAGCATCAAAGCATAAGGGAAAACAAAAGAAAATGGGGAAGAAAATAAAGGCTTAGTTCTCTTTTTTTGAGCCTTCAGCATGTATTTCTAGTGTTTGCATAAATAGTCTTCCACTTTTTAAGGCATATACATCTGAGAATTAGAAACGGAATATCTATTTTTGTTATTACTTGAGTTATCTTATAGCAAACATTCCGGTTGCTTTCTCTGTGCTCAAAAATAGTTTGAAATGTCCTTTGTGAAGTCTGATGATGCCAATTCAATCAGAATCTCATTAAAACAAACAAATTTAAGAGGTTAATTACTACTTGAAAGTTATTTGTTCCTTTAGAAAAAATAACATTAAGTCTCTGATTTCAGTCATCTGCTTATTCCTTAATCTAGAATGGTATTTCTATTTTCTTAACTTCTATCTTACAATACATCTGGTTGTTTTTTCCTCTCTTTTAATATGATGCAGTTTTTTGAAAAATCTCTAAGAAAAAAAACTTTCTCTTTTAGATTATCTGAAGCCTTATTTACAAATACCAGAATCATTCCTGAGCACTTTTTATGTCCTCCTTGTAGTCTGCAATAATAAAGTGATCTGTCTGCCTTAGAGGACCTGGCAGTTCTTCTGCTGTTGTATTCTAACTAGTCCTCCATGATTGATTTAGCCTTCCCTTCACAAGAATCACTCTTCAGTGGTGCTCAGTGAAGAATGGCCTTGTCAGATCAGCCCTGTGCATTTCAATACCTAGAACACCAAGAACTCCATATCCATTTCAAAACAAAGTACAGTAGTTTCTTCAATATATATTTATTTGCTTAAATTAATAGAATACATCATACATGCTTTTACTATTGAGAGATAGAAAGCCAGAAACTGAAGATTCACATGTAGTTGGTTCACTTTACGAGCTGTGGCTTTAAATAAGAACGCGATGTTCTATGTGAAATAAATATGCAACACATTATTTCAAAATCTGTTAGGAGTACAAAATGTTAGCTCTGTTACATCTTGTTCAGCTAAGCAGACATGACATTTTCAAAACTGTTAATAATTATTAAAACTTCTAGGAATAATAAATACAGTACTTATATTACTTCTTAACTGTACACTCAAAACAGCAGAGTCCAGCAGCACCATATGACGAGAAAAATCAAAGAATAGGTAGTAGAAAAACACAAAGTTGTAAAAAGGTGGGTGCAGTAACATTACTTGGTCTTTCCAGTAATTTGTTTTACAGGAAACAGCCCAGGATAAATTTTAATTATGATATTATCATAAAGTATTTTACCCTTTGAGCTGCTGAACACAGAGCACCTGTCTTTGCCCTCACAATCTGAAGGCTGTCTGGCAGCCAGGAAAACTCAGTTTCTCAAGGAGATGGCTGAGTCCTTGTGGCTAGACCAAAACCACCTTATTCCAAGGTCACATACAACTTTTCTTTCCCTGTAAATATGCTGTCTATCTTCACATTTCAACTTTACTAGCCCAGCGTTTGGCTTTTCCTCCACCTACTCCGTACTCCAAAGTGTCTTGCAGAACTCTCCCTGCTACCCCTAACATCAGAAAAGCTTCTAATGTAACAAACCACATGCCTTCACTCACCCAGACTCATTATGGTAGGGTCAATTCACCTTTCCTCAGCATGACTTCTGGAAGCATCTCAGCTGTACAAATTTGTAGCCACTCTTATTTGTTGTAATGCTCTCCGAAAGGGTGAAATTAGACTGCATATAACAATGCAAGGAAATGGTATAGATGTGATTTTATATAGAGGTGGTGGAGACTGGGCTTTAATTTCATGTGTCCCCATAAAATAAAAACTCATATAGAGGAGAATAGTAGTAAGATAAATACTTTTTTTTCCACAACATAGCTAGAAGAAGGTAGACAAACTCACATTAGGAATAAGTAAAAGAAGAAAATATATCCCCCAATGTCCAGGACACAGGCAATGTCTCTACTGGACTTCTGAGCCTCTACACAAGGCAAAATAAGGAAGCTAATCCCTTGAAAATTAGAAATGGGAAATAGCTTCATTATGAGAGCAAATTTCTGTAAAGCATATTCAAAGCTTTTAAAAAGCAAAGGCTGTTACTGTCTGTTCCTAAAGCGGTGCCAATGTAAATAGTGTGAAAATAACTTAAGTTTGAAAAGCAAGGTGCTTCACAATGAAGGCTGTTATTTCATTTTTAATTTGTCCCTTGAGGCCTCTTTGTAACTAGTGTCTTAGACCCATTTGCAATATGTTCTACAGTAGGGAGGACAATCACCCCCGAATCACTTTACTTGGGTCACTTGGCACTGACCCCTTACCTTAGTAATAGTTCTGTTTATAATTTCTGTTATTGATAATTTACAGTTTTAGATGAGTTTTTTACTATTCTAACATGAATTAGACTTGGGTGTTTGTGAATTAATGAAAAGTAGTGTGACTTTGTGACCAGGCAGAATCTCAATGTCTCATTTTAAAGAAATATTCTGCTTTGTGAACACAGGATTTGAGGTGTATCCTCACCAGTGCTGAGTACAGTGGGACAATCCCTGCCCTGGTCCTGCTGGCCACACTGTTGCTGATCCAGGCCAGGATGCCATTGGCCTTCTTGGCCACCTGGGCACACCCTGGCTCATGTTCAGCTGCTGTCACCAGCACCCCCAGGTCCTTTTCCTGTGGGCAGCTTTCCAGCCACTCTGCCCCAGCCTGTGGAGCTGCCTGGGGTTGTTGTGACCCAAGGGCAGGACCCAGCACCTGGCCGTGTTGAACCTCACACCATTGGCCTTGGCCCATGGCCCAGCCTGTCCGGATCCCTCTGCAAAGCCTTCCTACCTTCCAGCAGATCAACACTCCCACCCAGCTTCATGTCATCTGCAAAGGGTCTGACGGGGCTCTCCATTCCCTCATCCAGATGGTCAATAAAGATATTCATCAGGGCTGGCCCCGTTATTGACCTCTGAGGCACGCCACTGGTGACCACCTGCCAACTGCAGTTAACTCAATTCACCACCACTCTCTGGGCCCAGCCATACAGCTGGTTTTTTACCCAAGCGAAGAGGTCATCTGCCCAAGCCATGAGCTGCCAGCTTTTCCAGGAGAATGCCGTGGGAGATAGTATCAAAAGCTTTGCTGAATCCCAGCTAGAATATATCCTATGATATTAGCTGCTGGGAGTTGAACTCTCCTGAAAATATCTCCTTTGCTGCATTTGTCTGGACAGTGATTGATATGTAATCCTTTGTTTCTTTCTTGACAAGGATTGTCTAGCTGTCCCATAGCACTCTCCAATAAATCAATAACAAGACCTTGCAATGGAAGTGCTGTGTTTCTTCCTGCTTTACCCAGCACAGAAGAGAAGGTCTTGCTAAATTCAACCCATCTGCAAGATCACTTTTCTAGAAATTGCAAAGAGATTCCTGATTCTTTGCTTGTTCTTCTTATCAAGGGAATGAATATGTCTGGAAAGGTGGAGCAGACTGATCTTGAACCATGCACAGCTGGAAACTACACAACTGAGAGAGAGACAATTCTAAGAGTTAGTGACTCCCAGCTTTTGGCTGTAGACATACTCAAATGGGAGCTTTTGTCTGGCGGAGACAAGCTAGTGCCAAGAAGTTAACTGAAGGAGTTGCTCCCATTTCTAAGAGCCCATCTGCAAGACCATGCTAAATTTCTGCATGATTATTTCCTCTATAGTCTAAGAAAGAATGAAGATATACACATTATTCTGAAAATTTTCTGATTTTCCTGCTTGACCACAAGGTCTTCCTTGAAAGAAAGATGGCTCCTTTTCCAATAGGCATTGTTCTAGAGCTAAAGCAAGGAAGAGGAATGCTTATGATAAAACAATTCATCCCTGAAAAACATGACTATGTACCTCTAAAATACACCTCATTTCCAAAGACTTTGTAAAGTCTGGATTTAAAGTGACTTACCTTCCACTTCCATTTGGCATAACTCTTTTATTTTAAAAAATATGCACGTCAGACACAGAGTTAATTTAGAAGAGTCACCTTGATGTTACTATTTCTTTTATCAACAGCTTTTTCTGCATAAATATGGGTTAGGCCATGTTTGAGCCCTGAAAAAAGGAAAACACTGTCTGCAACCTCGGACTACACAAATCCAGTTTTATATGAGGAATAAGGACTTCACCCTGTGAATGCTGATTACCTGGTAGGCATGAGGATCATTAATTTGAAAGGTGTGTGTTTTCTTATAGGGGCAGAGACCTGCAGCTACATGTAGCAAGCCATAAGCAGATGACTAAATTTAATTATAACTTGCTATGTAAAGATTGCAATACTCAAAATTCTTGATTTCAAATCAAGAACTTGGCAGATAAGTGAAGAAGGTAGTAATATTTGAAAGAGATCTACCATATATACGGATTTTAACATTTTGAGCTGGGATGTCCAAAGGACATAGGACAAATTTTATGACTAATTACATTTTTATTTCCTTATAAGCAGTAGGATGGTGCAGGGCTGCTTTTTGTCCATCTTGAAGATGCAGGAATTAATATGCTGTTCAAAGTATTAATGCAATTAATAAAAAGTTTAATGGAATATGCTTTTTCCATGTTTGTTATAAATATATAATTGTATGGTAATCAGAGGATGAAAAGCTGGGTTTAACTCTGTAGAAACAGTATGAGTGAAATTCATCTGAAAGGCCTGCAGCATACTACTCAAGACATGTTAATAAGAGAAAATTTCTGACTCCAGTAAGAGAAATGTATCCATCTGTGAGGTCCTACTTGTTCTGTTAGGGTTATTTTTACCTTCTGAAACAAAGATTGATCCAATCTGCGTATTTCAAAATTATCCTTACTAGTCGTGATAAACTGAAGAGCTAAATGGTAAAAATTGCATATTTTTTCAATTAAATTACTCATATTGCTTTATGTGTGACTATGGCAAGATTGCGAATGCTGCATACTGATGCTGGCCAGTAAATGTATTGGTCTGAGCAGGCAGTAGACCAAAATGTTGACACAGTCTATGCCATTTAACTTCAAGAATTGCTGAATACTTCCACGCTGACTGAAACACAGCAAAGCATGAACATTCCTTGTGCCAAAGGACTAAGTTTTGTAAAAAATTCCAGTAATTTCAAAGCCTTACAGAGCTGTCCTTTACCGCCTCCAAAGACGTTAGTATTTCTTATTAATTTGTTTCCCATTTTTCATTGTAAGTAGTTGAACTAAGAGTCACTTCAGTAAATCAAAGTATTTGGACTGTGTTAGTTCTGAATGTTGACAGCATTTTCATGCATGCCATGTTTAATAGTACTGTGGCTTATAATGTGAAATACTTGGTATTTTTAGATATTTTTGAGGCATATGGTTAGAAGTGTTCATATATATTTAGTCAGATAATAAATCAGATGCTGAAGTATGTTGCTTTCTGCTAACTAGAAAATTGCATGTATCTATCCCCATATAATAGGAAGTAAACTTCTGTACCCAACCCATTGTCTGTTATACATCAAATGGATAAATATAAAAGTGTTATTTTTCAATATCTATTGCATTTCTTGATGACCTTGAACTGCTTTATTCTTATAATGTATGTGTTTTACCCTAAATTATTTTTATTAATTTTCCTTATTTATTTCTAAATACTGCTACAGACTTCCAGACTTCGGTAACTTACAGTTCATGTTAAAATCTATCTGGTTGCCTTTTTCAAGCTGTTTTAAAATGTCCATTTTAAATGCCTATAAGCATTGTTTGTTTTTCCATTTTTCTTTCCAGCAATTCTTTCAAACTCTTATTCCTGTGCTTGAAATACAAGTAATCAGAGAGAGAGTGACCAAGTCTGGCCTTTTCAAAGGATCTCAAGCTGAGATGTTGTTTGTTGTTTGCAAGTTCTCCCTCTCCACATCTCTCCTCTTTGTCTAAATTTCCTATTCTCTTCCCCAGTCCTCCCTCACTTAATACTTCTTCCTTCTCATTGCAGTAGGACTCTCTGAAGTCCTTCATCATGCACTCAGGTTTGCCAGAGAGATCTTGAGCCATGTACAGCTTGTTGTCATCATGATGGTACATGGCAGGACTGTAGCGCTCTGCCTCATAGCAGTTGTCTTCCTCTTCTTCCTGGCATGAGCTTCCCTTGGCACTTTCGCCATCAGAATGAAATGAGATTCCCTTCGCTTGGCTTTTCTGGGAAAGATCAAATGGCTCTTCCTGCTCCAAACTTCTCAACACTTTTGTCTGGGACAGAGCAATCCTTCCTCTTCCAAAACCTTGTAGTGGTTTGAGGGGAGAAGAAAAGGGAAAAATTTATGTATAGGAAATTTTACTACTTGATACATGGCTAAAAAGAAAACCTGAGGTGACTTTGTATTTCACACTTTACCTTTGTCTTCCATTCAGCAATCTCCAAGTGCTTCACTATTTACTTCTCATGGCATCTCCTTTGAGATGCTGCAAAAAGAAGTGCTATTATATACACTTCACATCCAGGTTAGGACATGCAAAACATTGTTTTGTACATGCCAGACTCTGGATGATGCGGATGAGAAGAAAAGTGAACTTGTCTGGCCTTTGCAAACTGTATTTTGCTAATGAACCTACTCACTTCCTCCTTCCTACTCCTTTTTAGAAGAAAACTTGGATCTGAAGCATCACAGTCCATAATCCAAGTCCCAGGTTTTCTACCTTATTTTTCCAGAGGAGTGGAAGAGACTAAAACCATGTTAATATATGTGTTGTATGGACTCTCTGGTGCAAAGCTAATACATTAAAATGGAAAGACAACACTCTCAGCAGCCTATGACGCTCCTTAATTTTTCCGCTTTCATCCATTGGCAAATCAACCAATTGAAAAGCTCTGTGCACTAAATAGTGCTTCAGATTGAGGAAATCATTATAAACAAATGATGATTTTGAGTAGTGTAGTATAAATCTGAATGTAGTCCTGGATCTGGTTTGTCTTAGTATTTGTCAGTACCTTCCCTCTTGCTGGAAATAAAGATTATCCAAGATTCACCTGTGGACTTGAATATGTTCCAAGCTTCAGGATATATTGAAAAGAATTCAGATACTGCAGGCGTAGTCCATCTCCATTAAAGACTAGTGACAATACGGCGTGGGGATTTCACCCAGTAGCAAACATCCATGAAGATCACTATTTTACTTGGTTTTGTTTTCTTTAGTTCACTTTTTCCCCTCAGTAACTGAATCCAGTTTCTGAAGGATCTATGCAGTCTCACTAGATAGCAGATGTTACTTTGCAACAGGCTCTATTTGTTAAAATGGCTCATAAATAGATGTCAGGCCTTACAGTTGTCTTGTATCTGATAAGCCTCAAGGGCTGCAGAATCTCTGTACAATGAAAAGCCTCTAAACAATCTCCAATTAGAAGTAATTGTCTAACTAGCATGGTGCTGTAGGAGATTTATAGAAAAAACACTTATTGCTTTAGTTGTTAGGATGTCCATAAATTTTATGTCAAACATTATTAGAATAAGTGTTTTATGCATGTGCTAGGCTGCCCTAAAGCTTGTATATGAGGAACACCAAGAAATTTTGCCCATTAAAGAATTATTTATCCACAAAATCTTAAAAAACATATTTTGGATACCCAAACCCTCAAAAAATTTCCTGTCTTCTTCACCCACCTCTTTAGATAGCATTAACATGTGTACACTACAGAGGATAACTTCAGGAAGTATATGTGGTAGGTTGCAGACAGGAAATGTTTTGCATGATATGCTCAGTAATCAAAAGTCCTTTTACTTTGAAATGGGGGAGGAATATCTCCTCCTGTTCCTTTGCTCCTTTGTAGATGGAACCTTGAGCCTATGGCCTTCATCTGACACCAGCTATGTCAATACAGTACAGAATGGAAAAAGCTCCTGGATGCAGAGCTACTCAGGATTCCATCCCCGTTACTGACTGGAATCCAATAAGCAGTGAGAAAGAACCATAAGTGTTCTAAATTTTCTACTTCTGTCAATTTAGGACTAATTTATGATTTATTGGGGATCTCTGATTTGTGACACTATGGTAATATGGCTAACAGCAACTTCACAGGCTTACGGGATTCTATGTCTTGCAATAGCATTGGCTCTATGGCACGGGTTGGCGGATCTGTAGTACAAAGCCCATTTGTGTTTACTGATATGCCCCTTTAGATGCCACAGAGAATAAGCTTGCTGAAAAATATTACCTTGAGAATGAAATCCTCTTTCCATGACCCCGTGTTTGACTTTCATATGCCGGGTTAGGTTTCCCTTCAAGGTGAATTTGCTGGGGCAGTAAAGGCACTTGAACGGCTTACTATCCGAGTGCAAATGCATGTGTCCCATTAAATTGTGCATTCTGTTAAACTCCTTTCCACACAGCTGTAAACATGGTAAAAATGAAAATAATTAATTTGAAGCAGTATTTTCAAGGACAACATTTTAAAAGGAAGTAGGACTTGCACTTCTCAACTTAAACCCTGGCAGTTTTTGGCTGCAATGTGTTTTTCAAAGTCCCAGGCTAAAACCCTACAGACAAAAACACATGGTTGAGAATCTAAGGCGTTCTGAACTGCTGACATTTTTAAATATTGGTGACCAGGACAAACAGTCAAGGATTCCCAAAAGCAGTCAACATTGTTGAAAAGGGGGAAAAAACTTAAGGGAGTAATCTGGAGGGCTCTTAGCTTGAATGACATTCAAAGTACAAGTTTCTGCCCTGGTGAACCATTCCATTTGTAGTTTATACATCCAGTTTTCAATCAAGAACAATGTCCGGCAGAGATGGAATTACAAAATAAAACCAATTAAGGGTTTCTGTGAAACAGTCAATCCGAATAGTATTTCTTTTCAAGTGGAAATTAAATGGCTACACATTTTGCTTAAAGTTAGAAAAAACAATTCCTTGTTTTGATTTGTTTCTCCCTCATCCTTTTTCCTCTGATCCCTTTATCTTTTGTTTATCAACCTCTGTGTTTCAGTGTCTCTAGTGAGTAAGCTGGAATTTAAACAGTCATAAGGCTGCAAGAATGACTCAGCTTTCCCTGAAGCATGTTCCTGCCAGCTTAAGCCATTGATCGTGCTATTTTCCCTTTGATGGAACAATAAGGGTGGGTTTTATTCCTTGTTGTTGTTTATGTAGATGGATCCTTTTGTAGTCTGTACTTTTATGTATTCTTAACACAGGAGAGTTTGACATCACCATGACAGCCATCTAGTCTTACTTGTCTTCTGTCTTTCCTTATCAGGATTTATAATTTTATTCACATTCAAGTGGTTATTTCCATCCTCTGCAAACTTCTATGCTCGCTTTCTACTTCTTTTCTTCCCCCCCCCCGACTTGTTTCAACATCAGATACTGTTTTTTTTTTTTTTAATAATCCTTATTATTATATGAGCCAGAATCACCATTACTGAGTAACTGAAACCTCCATCTAGCAGGATAACCATCTGGTAGATAATTACAAAAGAGAAATTACTAAGTCTCCACCAGATTTTTTGTTTAATGTGAATTCTGACTTTTGGGGTTTTTTTATATTACAGAAGATCTGATACAGAACTTGCAGATTTAAATTCAGAAAGTCGCCACCTGGAATATCTGCATGAAATGTAGATAATGAAAGGATCCTTGGAGAAATAATACTGTATACTTTGTGTTTTAAACAAGTACAAACTAGAAGACTGTACAATTTTCTCTCGAGGGAAAATTGAATCAATCAATTAATACGAAAATTAGCAGGTATACTGTTTTAAAACAAAAACTAGAGCTGAGTCAGTGCTGTAAAAGGAAAGACTCTGAAAACATTCACTGGCTTTTAAAAAAATTTGTTTGCTTCAGCTGCATGTGTACCCTTTTTCTACCTGTGATTTTGCTAAAATGAAAATTCTAGCAAATAAATTTATCAGCAAAGTGTTAGACAAGAAGGTGGAAATAAGGCAATAGCCACTGAAAATGAATTATTAATTTCTAAAAGTAAGGTATCTGTTTCCAAGGGTTGTAAATCAACTGAGGAAAGAATACTGTCTCTTCTTTGCATTCAAACAAAGATAATATGCAGGATTATTTATACTCAGAGAAATTATGGAACTACAAATCAAGTCAGGAAGGGCTGTGAGGAAACAGAGGAGAAGAAGCACCGATGAGCACAGAAAATCTGTGAGAAATAACGGCAGCTGATTGTATCTTCACAGCGACTGGAACAACCTATAATGTGTCAAAACTACTCTTGCTGCAAGAGTAATACTACAATAATATCCCTCTAATATCTCTTTGCTGAAGACTTCTGGTTATCTGCTTGTGACTGACCTATATCTGTTGTCACCAGATATTGCTTTCCTATAGGTAGGTTGTCTCTGTCTGAACTGATAACCAAGGAAAATGGTTTTGAATAGGTAAGTGGCTAGAGTACATCATACAAGTCCTTGTCTTTACAAGACCTTCAGTATTAAAACTGGTCTAGGAGAAGCATTTGTTTTCTTTCCATCAAGGCAATTTTCTCTTTCTTACTACTGAAAAGGTAGAAACTTGGCAAAGGGTAGTTCTTTGCCACATGAAAGTTCTGTGTCTCTGAATAAAGTTGACAGATTTTCCATTTCCCAAAGTCAGGCACATCTTAGTGATGTATAATGTGTTCGTGTCCTGAAATCTCCTCTGGGGACATGAGGAAATGGTACTAGAGTGCAGAGGTGTGGCAGGAAAAACACAGAAATGCCGATATGAAAATTGTTTCTCAGAATGATGAGTCTGTGTGGCATAATCTCTGTTTAACTGGTCCTCTTAAAAAGGCAAAAGACACTTTTCAGGTGAATATCTATGATCCAGAGGTAAAAGAAAGTGGGTTTCTCACTCATATGCTGGAAAACTGCAACTCAAATCTACCTGGAGTACATAGCTAATGCTCAATGAAGAGCCTGAGTCTGCAGATCAAATTAGAAGATTGAACAAGATTTTCTTTGTGACATGACAGGCTTGTGAGCACTAATGGGTGTGAAAGATAACCATGAGACTGTTGCATGGGAGGGAGTTCCAGCAGAACTCACCACAGTGCACCACAGCTCTCAGGGAGATGAGAAGTTTATGCAAGATAACTTGGGATAGCAGGAACAACGTGGTTTACTTGTGGACTCTTTGTTAGGCTGTCTACTTTAGACAAAATAAAATTAAAGTCTTGAAGAGAATTACCTCAGCTGCAAGTCTGCCGAATGGACTATGTTGCATCAGCGGTGAAATGGACTTCAGTATAGTTTGCTAGAAATTCTATATTAGTTCAATGCTAGATTTTGTCCTCCTAAGCCAGCACATTAAGTATCATCCTTCTAGATTTGTCAGCCTGTTTTATTTCTTCTCAAAGTACTTCTTTCTCACATTTTCTTTGGTTTTGACTCCTGTTTAAAACACACATTTTTAGATGGGGGGGAAATGTGAAGCGTAAAACATCTACTGCAGAGCGTTATTTCGTTGGGCTGAAGAAAATCCATTGCATTCTGTATTGGAGGTCTGAAACATTGATTACTTCAGCACTAAAAGCAACAGTAAATTTCATGGAACTTTTCTCTACAAATCAGAATTAGTACTGTTGTACACGTTGGTCTAAAACCTTCATAACTCTTCAGTCTTTTTTTTCTTCAACAGAAATAAACAAGGCAACATGAACTCAGGCCTTTAAATGCTACAGACAAGTTCACTCTTCAGAGGAAAATCAAACAGAGATCCAGGCTGTAGCTGGAGGAGGAAACAGAAGGGACAACTATTTGCTACTCCCACTCTTCTGATAGTCTGTGGTTAGCTGTGATTAGACACATAGGAAAGATCATGTTTTCTTTTGCTGTGAGAAAAAGTTAAAGAAAACCATTGCATGTGGTGAAGTATAAAGGCTACTGCTGTGCTCTCTTTCCCTTGCATTCTTCTTCTTTTTTTTTTTTTTTTCTTCATAAGAAGGGTGTTCCTTTCCTCAAAGAAAGAAGGAGAGGGAGAATGACTGTAAACTGTCCAAAAGGACCGTGAGAAAACAGGAAGCTTTGAAAAGTACAAGAGAAAGCAAGATGAAATCTATTTGCAGGCGGTTCCCCAGGGACATGTGAGCCATTGTTAAGCAGGCTGTTCATACAGCTATATCCTTCCTTCTGCTGAGGAGGAGCTTGGTGCCAAAAGGCTGCTATCTGGTCATTGCCTTAACCCTCCGAGTACCAGCAAGAAATATTTGCTTTCAAGAGTCTTTTGAGGGCTCTGTCAGAGAGGTAATGTTAGGATGTTCCTAATGCAGAAGAGCAATTCCTGATGCTGCCTTTGCTTATTGTTGCAATCTCCATGCTCAGGGGCACTGATGTTGATTTATGAATTCATAAATTCATGGCCCTTCAGCCATACGAGAAATAGATTCACTGTGCTTACTTGTTTCTTTCCTCCTAAGAACACTGGGTGGGGACACAAAAATAAAAGAATAAGAAAAACAGGTGTTCCTGTGGAGCTTTTGTTACTGGCTGGAAAACATACTGGTGATACTACATTTCTGAGTTCCAACTATTGCCCTCTCCAAGTTTCAATAGTCTGTCATCATCAAACACTGAGCTGAACACAGCCTTCCAGCTAATCTGCACATTCCCAAAAGTAATGTAGATCCACGTACTGCACCTCCAAAATCTGACCCAAAAATTGAGTTTCTTTTTGGGAATTTGAGGAGTCAGAGGAGGATTTCAAACAAATGGGAACAAAAGTTAACCCGTCATTTTGTTGTGTTAACTTCTTTGAAGTTAACACAGCAAAGTGACAAAATCAGAAAGATCCATTTTGACATTTTCTTACTAAAACTAGTACTGAATATCATATATTCTTATGACATTTTGAAGTTCTACATTTTTTCAAGATAAAATAATTCCCTTTAAAATTTTTCATCTATCTCTCCTTCTTCATGAAATGTTCCTTTTAAGGAAATATTCAACACCATACCAATGTAGGATGAAAGAGTTCTAGAAATTGCTTCGAAACCTGTCTTTGGTTACTTATGTATAAGCTGGGAAATATGCTCTACTCAGTATTTACAGCCCTCTTAGAGCAAATTAAAGCGGGAAAAAAAATCTACAACCTTTGACTTCACAAGGTATGACTACAGTAATGAACCAGATAGGCAGGAAAAGAACTTGTGTAGTGTCCAAAACTGAGTAAGAATATAAACATGAATAATTCATAAGGAATATATTAGAGATTAACAGGGTCAAGAAAGCCTTAAAGGCTTATGGGGAGGGAGGAGAAGAAAGAATGGAAAGGGAATGTCAGCCTCCAGTGCTGGGAGGAAGCAGCAAACTGGAATTTGCACAGGATCATAGAAAGGCCAGATGGTTTCAGAGGCTGTTTTGTTAGCATAGTGATGTCCTGCCCTGAATTTCAGTCTGGTGATTACATTTGACCCATTCAAACCCCCTCTGTAGTTGCATTTTGCTGTGACTTTTTCTGACTCCTTTCTTGAACTGTTGCATAACATCACTGTGTGAAGCTGTGGCCACTGCTTTACCATGATCCTCTGCAGGGTGCATGACTTGATTTATGTTTTTCATCAGTGTTTCAAGTTATTAAGCACTTAGGACTTCAGTTTGGATGACTGTACTAAGCAAATGTCAGATATGTTTATTGTTCTCAAATGTCTGTGGCACTTAAATGCTCACAAGACAAAAAACCCCCCAAAACTATGTGAGGATGAAAGTTAATGAAGGGAATGGGAGTAAACAACAGGTATTTACCTCCATTATTGTGTACTACATAAGCAGAACCTGAATAGAGAAAGAAAACCAGACTGGTTTATACTAATTTAAATGCAGCTGCAGTATGTGTTACCAAGCTTTGTTTTTCTAATTCTACCATATCATAAGATGATAATATCAGAGAAATATACTGTAGGTTAATGCTTCTGCCACCAAATGCGCTTACCTTGCATTTAAAGGGTTTGACATCAGAGTGAACAATCATGTGGGCCTTGAGAGTCTGCTTTTGCACAAAGCTCTTGAAGCACAAATGGCATTGATAGGCTCTGATATTGGTGTGGATCAGGACATGTCGCTTCATGTTGGCCAGCAGGGTAAATTCCCGGCCACAAATTCCACATTTGTGCTCTTTCACACCCTGAAAGAAAAGAAACATTCTGTAGATGGAAAATCTCTAGGTAATTTATTCTTCAATATAGCAACTTACTAAATTTTTGTTCTGTATGAGCAAATAATTTGACATTAGCAAATTTCTGACATTTTTCGCAAGTGATAGGTATATGTGTATTTTTTCCTGACAAATTCTTACAAGGTTCTGAGAAGCAGAGAAGTAAAACAAAACACAAGCCTAATGAAATAATGAAGTTTTTTTTCACTTCATTTTCACACAATAATGTATACACTTATTGACCAAGAATAAAAGCCAACCAGTTAAAAGACTAAAGTTGTGCTTGCGTTTAATAATTGAATATGATTGGATTATGAAAAAGGCACAGCCCTGTTTTGAAGAAAGCTATAGAAAATAATCTGAAGTAACTGAGAGGCAGTCAAGCAATATCACCAAATAAGATTATGCATCTTACATTTATTGAAGAGAGAAAATGCTTTTTATTTTAAGTGGGATCTTCAGTAGGCCTAATGGAATGAACTCATTTTACATGAGGTTTATAGAACATTTTTATCACTTTTTATGCTATCCATTGAATTTACTACTGCAGAACTCTATATTTTTACTCACACCTGTGTGGTCTAACTGTCAGCTTCTCAAACAGTGATTTAGATACTATGACAATCAAAGGATTTGCTACTAAACAGCGTAAGAGTTAACTTGCTGAAAGTAATAAGAATTTACTAGTGAGATGCTGAAAGCAATTACTCATTCTGCAGGCCCTCTTTACAGAGATCTGAAATGACTATCAGTGTTTTTCACAGTTAATTACAAAGCTAAAACTGAACATTACCAGCAGCTTCAAGTGTCTGCTCATCTGATATGAGGCTGCATTTGGCCAGCTAAGTACTGTAAACTACATTCACAGCTGAATCCACCTGCAGCTGTGGACAAAGAAGCAGAAGTTCTCTAAGGGTTGAGGGGCATTTCATTTCCTGTGACAAAAAAGAAACTACTGAGTCTTCAATTAGTGGAATCTTGAATGGTAAATCCAAAGACCAGGGAATCTTCAGGAAGAGCTGAAGTTACAAACACAAAATAGAAAAGAAAAAGCAAATGTGGAAGTAGAGGTTGTCTAGTTTTCAAAGAATATGTGACTATAAGACTCAAGTGCTGTAGCTTTCTGTATTTTTACTATTTTTCACATAAAAGCCAAAATTCAAACACTAAAGGAAAAATTTGTTATAATTATTTTTGTAAAAGTGGATAGTCAATTTCAGAGCTTCTTCAATAGAACAATTACATTTTTCCTATTTTAGAAAGCAATCTTTTTGGAACGTTCCAAATATTGCTCCTACCCTAAACTGACTCTGCTGTCACCTCTGTCAGCAGTGGCAAAACTGCCACTTGATATGAATTAGCTGTGATTGTGATCCTTCTTGTCCATTTCTATTAACTGGCATCCTGGACAACACATGTACAAACAGGAATTTTTAGTGTTTTCAGTTTTTGAATGCCTTGTTATAAAGATTCTTCAAAATCTGGTGAGTAAAAACATTTTTTTTTTTTTGCTGCAGTCCACTACAAACACACCTAATTCCTGCTGAAGGGAAAATAGTAGCAGAACTGGCTTTCAGTAAAAAAATCTTTTAAAATTTTGGTATTGGGGATTGGTTATACAGCACTGCAAAATAGCTGTGTTGTTTTAGAGAAGGTCGTTCTGAAGATAAAACCAAGAAACAGAGAGATGTGAATCCACTTTGGGGAAGTAATGCAAGTGGTTTAATTGAACTCCTGCTTATAACAAAGTGGAGTTTGTGTGTACTTTCTTAAGACTGACAACAACTTCTGGCTTAAGCTACTGCCAGGAATGCTGGGGTCACTACTCTGCATAAGCGTCTGCAGCTGGCAAGAGGCCACATTTCTGAGGAGGTGGGTATATGTATCTTTAGTAGCCTGTAGTCCTTGTGCTACCTTCAGATGCAAGGTGAGAGCTGGCTTACCTTGTGAGTCAGGGAGTGTTGCTTCAGGTGGTGGGGCTGCACAAACTCCATGCCACATTCAGTGCAGATGTATGGGCGGATGTCTTTGTGCTTCATCATGTGGTTTTGCAGCTGACTTGGGTACTGGAAGGTCTTATCACATTCAGTGCAATTGTACTGTATAGGGCCACGGTGGGTGGTTAGATGTCTCTTCAACTGGGCCAGAGTTGGGAAGTCCAAACCGCACTCCACACAGATATTCTCCCGTCCACTCTCATGCTTAGACTCATGTGCTTTCAGCTCACTGGGGTAGGCAAAACCTCTGCCACAGATCCTGCAGTTGTAAGGCTTGATGTCACTGTGTTGCATCATGTGTCTCTTAAGGTGACTGGTTTGAGTGAAAGCCTTGTGGCACACCTGGCACTTATGCGGCCGAGTGCCCTGGTGTGTCAACATATGCGTATGTAAGTGGCTCAGCTGTTTGAAAAGCTTGCCACACCGAGTGCAAGCATGTGGCTTAATGCCACTGTGCCCTAAGATGTGGGTAACCAAATTGTACTTGGATGTATAGGACTTCTCACACATGGGACATTGCCAGCGTTTCTGTTCACCCCCTACATCAACATAGTAACTGTCATCTATCTGAAGGTTGACATCTACTCTTTCCACTTTCTGTTTGTTTTCACCACTTTCTCTTACTTCAGCCCTCCTGAAGTGTGGTTCTGGAGGTCTTTTCATTTGAAAAGGGTTCCTGAAATGAAAGTTTGGTGGCACAATGAAAGGAAACATTAAGCCAGGGTGGACTTTAGGATAATAAGGGTAAGGAGCCTGCATGAATGCTGGGCTACTGGGCCATGTCATATTAGGCTTCACTGGTTCTTGCTTAATGGGCTTGGCTCCAAAATGCTCCAGAGTTCTGTAGAACTGAAAACCAAAGTTGCAGAGGTCAATCATCTGGGAACTGTACTTGGGCTGAGCTGGCTGCTGGAACACCAAGGGGAGACTAGAAGAGCCTATGTCATGATGACCTTCAGGTCTGTCTGGTGGTGATGAGGAATCCTCAAGGGTGATGGGAGGAGGCATTTTTGTTGGCATGCTCTTGCGTTTACGAGACCCTCCTTCCAAGGACCCCTGGAATGTTTCCATGCTTTCAAGAGGAGGAGGATCATAGCGGAAGTGTGAGAGGTGTGTTCTGAATTCTTCATCAAACGGAGTTGTTCTGTGTGGCTTTGTAACAGGGCTGAGTGGCTGCAGGCAGTGGGAAAAGGGAGAGGTTCGAGTATTGTCCACATTAAAGCTTGTTTCTTCAGTCTTCATCATATTTGATATTTTTCTGTGTGGCCCAAATTCCTTAAAATAAATGAAAGAAATTCCAAATATCTTTAAGTCTTCCTATTCCTCTGGATTTAACATTCTATTGACTATTTTATTGTTTTGAAGGTTTTTGGGTTTTTTAAATAAATGCAACTAAGGATGTCTTAGGTCCATATAAGACAAAGGCCTTTTAAAGCAAAATTAAGTTGGTAAGTGAAAAGCAAAAAAGCTTTGGTCTTCCCGCAGCAGATTTGACCCCCATGACATTTTTACAACATAAATATTCTGTACCATGACACACTACTTCACAGCTGAATTTATATGGCAATGTTTCTGTTTAATTTAATTCAGTCAGGCTGTTTGTGGGCAAAATTCTGTCCTTGGCTGTGCATGCACAGGCTCTAGAAATTGGCGGTGCATCTAAAGGATATGGCAATACAAACAATAATATGCACATTTATTATGGTTGTGACATGAAAAGCCAAAGCCAAAAAATGTTAAACTTCTTTGTATCATTAACATGTGCTGCTGTGAGAGAAAACAATGGCCAAGTGATCTAAGGACACTGTGTACCATCAGGTTTTGCGCCATGTTTCCTGGCTACTCTCACTTTGTATTGTAATAAGAAGGCGGAGATTAATTTATTTTCTTTGTTTTAATCCCAGAGATATTTGCCTGGCAGGTCTGGGGGAGGAAAGACATTTGACGACTCTCCAAATTATATTCAGTTTAATCGACTTTATCTAAGATTTTTTGTTTGTTTGTTTGTTTCTAAACAGGTGGGCAAAATCACCACTATAAAACTTAATATAGAACAGATGTCAACAAACCCCCTGGGACTCCAGGGTAATTGACACCTAAGAATGCTCTGAGCATATCTAGTGATACAATGTGATAAGGCAGATTAATAATTTTCTCCTGGCAAAATTTTATGTTCCACTGATCACACAGGGAGCTTCATCCAAATTCATGGTTCGTCTAAAACACTGGTTATAAATTTTGGTTCATCTTAAACAAGGCTACTACCTTTTCCCTTATCTTTCTACAGTCACAGAATCAGAAAAATTTTATATTGGAAAAGACTTTTAAGATCATCAAGTTCAACCATTAACTGCCAAGTCCACTAGCAAAATATGTCCCTAAGGACCACTTTTACACATCTTTTAAATACCTCCAAGGATGGTAACTCAATCACTTCTGTGGGCAGCCTGATACAGTTCTTGACCACCTTTTCTGTGAAGAGGTTTTTTCCTAATGTTCAATCTAAATGGAATCTCATGGAACAGCTTGAGGCCATTTCCTCTTGTCTTATCATTTGCTACCTGGGAGAAGAAGTAACTCCCCACCTGGCTACAATATCCTTTCAGGCAGTTGTAGAGAGTGATTAGGTTTCTCCGAAGCCTCCTTTTCTCCAGGATAAACAACCCCATCTCCCTCAGACACTCATTACAGGGCTTGTGTTCCAGACCTTTCACTAGCTCTGTTGCCCTTCTCTGGACATGCTCCAGCACCAAAATGTCCTTCTTGGAGTGAGGGGCCCAAAACTGAACACAGGATTCAAGATGTGGCCTCACCAGTGCTGAGTACCCTGCCCTGGTCCTGCTGGCCACACTGTTGCTGATCCAGGCCAGGATGCCATTGGCCTTCTTGGCCACCTGGGCACACCCTGGCTCATGTTCAGCTGCTGTCACCAGCACCCCCAGGTCCTTTTCCTGTGGGCAGCTTTCCAGCCACTCTGCCCCAGCCTGTGGAGCTGCCTGGGGTTGTTGTGACCCAAGGGCGGGACCCAGTCCTGGACCTTGTTGAACCTCACACCATTGGCCTTAGCCCATGACCCAGCCTCTCCAGATCCCTCTGCAGAGCCTTCCTACTGTCCAGCAGATCAACACTCCCACCCGACTTGGACTCATCCACAGACTTAGTAAGGGTACACTTGATTCCCACATTCAAATAAAAAACAATGTTAAACAAAACTGGCCCCAGTCCTGAGTCCTGGGGAACACCACTGGTGATTGTCTGCCACCTGGATGTAATTCCATTCACTACCACTCTCTGGGCCAGGCCATCCTGAGATTTTTTACGTGGAAAACAGTACACCCATGAAGCCACGATCAGTCTGTTTCTACAGGAGAATTATGTGGGAAATGGTGTCAGAAGCTTTACTGAAGTCCAGGAAGACAGAATACACAGCTTTTCCCTCTTCACATAGCTTTTCTTCTCTTCAAGAGTCATAGAAAGAGTTCCTATTGGTGCCATAGGACCTGCCTTTTATGAACCCATGTTAGCTTAGCCTGATCCCGTGGTTCTTCTGTATGTGCTCTGTGATGGCACTCAGTATGAGCTCCTCCATAACCCTCCTTCTAGCCCTTCTTGTAGGTGGGAGTCCTATTTGCCAACCTCCAGTCAAGTGGGACCTCCTTGAACATCCAGGAGTGCTGGTAAATGGTGGAAAGTAGCTCAGTGAGCACTTTTACCGTCTCCCTTGGTACTCTGGGGTGGATCATATCAGTCCTGCAGACTTGTGCAGATCTAAGTGTTGTAGCAGGTTGCTGACCCTTGGATTATGGGGCCTTCATTTTGTTCCCTGTCTCTATCTTCCAGCTCTGAGGCCTAGGCACTCTGAGAATGACTGGTCTGACTATGAAAGACTGAAGCAAAGAAATCACAAAGTACCTCAGCCTTTTCTTCACTGCTTAACACTAACTTTTACCTCACATCCAATAAAGAATGAAGATCCTCCTCAGCCCACTTTTTGGTGTGAATGTATAGAAACTTCTTGTGTTATTTTTTGTAGCACTAGCCGGCTTGAGCTCCAGCTGGGCTTTGGTCATTCCAGTTTTCTTTCTGCATAAGCCCAGCATATCCCTGTAGTCCTCCTGGGGGATGCACTTGTATGAATGTGTGTGTTCGTGTGCATGTATCTAGCCAACCAGGCAAAGGTTAGGTTGGAAAACTAGACACATTTTCCCTCTATCAACTGTGACATGTTGATGCTATTTATAACATCATTCTTGGAAATGATGGGTGGAGAGCATGAAGGTGAGTGGAGTACTAAATACACTCCTATTTCTATTTCAGGAAGCTCCGTGCTGGATAAACCTTCTTCTAAAGATAGATAAAAGCACATCTCTGACCTAGTTAGGCCATGGGCAAGAGAAGGCATCTTAAAAAACTCCTGCAAACAGATTGCTTCCTTCTGACAGTGTAGACTGAGTAATTATCTATGAGATAAAAGTGTGAAGCTAAAGGCTCAGTGACAAAACTCTTAAGACAGAAAGTGTAGACTAAGGGATAAAACAATGCATGAAGGACGACTAAACGAAGGAAAAATTGAACTATTCTAAACTTATGGCTCAAAACCCATATTGGATAGAGGGAAAAGACAAAATAATTGCTTACAACTTGGACAAGTATCTAATAATTATACCACAATATTACTTTCAGTTGCTAGGTCACTGACTGGAAACAGTGAACATATATATACACACAATATGAATTCTGTAATAATAGAACATCCTGATTTGGAAGGGGCCCACAAGGATCATCCAAATCCAACTCCTGGCCCTGCATAGGACACCCTCAAGCACCACACCATGTGCCTGAGAGCATTGCCCAAATGCTCCTTGAACTCTGTCAGGCTTTGTGCTATGACTGCTTCCCCAGGGAGCCTCTTCCAGTGCTCAGCCACCATCTGAGTGAAGAACCCTCTCCTGATATCCAAACTAAACCTTCCCTGACTCTGCTTCAGTCTCTTTCCTCAATTCCTGTCACTGGTCACCAAAGTCATGAGATTGGTACCTGGCCTGCCTCTTCCAGTCATGAGGGAGCTGTAGACTGCAATGTCGTCTACCCTCAGTCTCCTCTTCTCCAGGGCAAATGGCCTCAGCTGTTCCTCCTATGGCTTTCCCTAAAGGCCCTTCACCATCTTCATTGCCCTCCTTTGGACACCCTTTCAACAGATTTATATCCTTCATATATTATAGCACTCAAAACTGCATACTATGTTTGTGTGTATGCATGCTTATATATGTATTATGTGTAAGTGTGTACATTCCATCAGAGAAGATTTTTACTGGGTATTCATCCTACTGTTTCCTTGTCACTCAAGCTCCCTGGACAACATAAGGAACAGCTACATCGTGAAAACTCTTTGGGTACAGAGGTTTGACTTATTAAAAACAGAGAAGGGGAAGGGAATCCAGTGACTATTGAAAATTTCTCCATTTCTTTCCAAAAGAAAAAAAAGAGTTTTTAAAAATCCCTTTTAGCAAAGTAAACTCACACAATTTGAACATAATGCTTATAGATCAAAATCTTCCCTATAACGTATGTGCCTTAAACATCCAAATTTGTATCTCATTTTTTTCCCAGCAGTAAGGGTATCAATTCTTTAGAAAGTCCATAGCAATTGAGTATCCAACTATGTTATTTACTGCTTTGTTGAATTATTGAAATTCTGCCAAAAATACACAGAATTGACAGTGAGTTATGTCTAATTGCTTTCTTGTTCCTGGCTGCTAGTTATTCTCTTCTTCCACACACAGTTTTGTGCAAAGTTTCACTTTTTTCTGGAATACAGAGCTGTAGAACTCCTTGAAATTACTAGAAATAAACAACTTCTTTGTACAACTAACCTTTGACTGCTTTCACAGAGCATATGGGCTTATTCCACTGACCAAAGTTACAGGCATCACAGGATCAGGCCTACAAGGGAAAGTGTTTGTAGTCAATGACCAGCACAAGCAGCACAATCCAACACAAGAGCACTTAAAAGGAAAGGGAAAGTCTAAATATGGATCACCTTGTTGGTTCTACTCCCCCTTAAATCTGCCAAACTCCAAAATATGTAAATTAATTATTTATTCTTTCATTCTGGTGGCAAAGCCTTGCTAATTTGGATTGAGGCATGATCTTAACTATGTCCAGAAGTTAACTCTATAAAAACATGTGTTCATAGAAATCCATAGAAGAGACAACAGATTTGACCCCAATGAAAAAAATAGGAAAAAGTCCCTTGTTCTTTAAACAACTTCAGTAGAGAACTTTAAAGTTTAAGTACAGGTCCACAGTACTTTTTTTCTATCCGGCTCTGGAGTAGGTGATGTCATTTTATTGCTCAACAATAAATGAGGCAGGGAGGGATTCCAAATTTAATATATCTCTTTTCCACTATTTTAATATTTTTAAAATTAACTATTTTTATATTCAAATATCACCTAGGGACCTTTAGTGGTTCCTATAAGCACTTCTTTCTTTCTACACAACTCAGTATTTAAAATGTAGTGCTATGTAGTGTGATTCTACACATTGGATGGTCATTAAAAATTCTAGCTTTTATCAGTAATATATCAGCTACTAGGTTTTGAAGGCTTGGTCTGGGAAGCTCACTGAGACAGAGACTTCCATGCTGTATTGGCCTTTGAACATAATACCCCCCCACACTAAACTGAGCACTCCAGAACTTGCTAAAAAGCTTGTTTCTGTAGAAGAGACAAACATCCTCAAATTTTCTTTCTTTAAGCAAATGGAAATACAGTATTTTGAAAAACAGAACCAGAAATTAGCTCTTCCTGCCTTTCAAGACAAGAAGAGAAATGTTAGAGTGAGTTGAGATATTTATTGACGAATTTCCAAAATTATCTATACAGCAGCTAATAATCTTGTTAACTTCCATGAATGAGGAAGAGAGTTTAATGCAGACTATGAATGACAATTTACTTTCTCATGTCCACTCATTTCTAAGACAAAGAATTAAAGAAAGTATATAAATCATGTTAATCACTCTACACGCAAATGTGTTATTAGCGTCTCCAGTTAATACCCTGTACTGGAGTCAACACCAAATTTTCTTAAGATTTCAGCAGAATCAAGATTCTGCTTCCTGGATGAAAGTACCTTCTGTCTAGAGAATAATAAGATGCCCAGCAATACAAACGCAGTTTGCTGAAGTTTCTCAAATTTAAACTCTGACTTCAACTACTCTGATTTTTCTCTTGGGCAACACAATCGTAAAGCCTGAAACAAAGCTAAGATGAGTGAAAGTGATATGACAAAGGGAAATGGGTTACTTTATTAGGAGGTTTTCACTTAAGTTTGCTCTTCCAGAAGAAGATGAAACAGACGAAAGTGGAGGAAGTCTAAATGGGGCCAAATCGGCTGAACAGCTTCTCTTATCTGGAAGAGAAATTCCATGTTTAATTGAACATATAGGACTGTAGAAACCATGTCCTGTAAGTGTGCAATTCTGCTCGCCTTTTGAGCCATGAAATATGGGCAACTGTAAGGAAAGAATGAAAACTAACAGCTGTTTCTGTTGGATGTAGTAAGGATTAGTAACAAATTTAACACTATTACATTTCTTGAGCTAAAGTTGAACAGTTGGTGAGTGTCAGCTTTATTGAACAGCCAGCTGGGTTTTTTTCAATCACTGATTCTTGTCAACTGTTATTATGGAGATAATTATCATTATCTTAATAGGTTTAATGGGCTCTCAGTCTGCTCTTCCAAATATGTTTTGGTTTTAAATGTATTCAGTTATACAGCTGTTGAACTAAGCAGCAAATTATTTACACAGTTTTCTCTCATTTGCTATTTATGCAAAACTTGCATCTGTCTCAGGATCTGACCAAGAGATTTTATTATGATGAATTAATTTCATTTCAGCAGTGAAGTGCTCTCTACTGAATCTACACTGCTTTAAGCTATTTGTTAAACTTTGAAAATGCCAAGAAAACCTGTACAAAGATGAATATGTCCATTATTGGTAACCAAGTATTTTCAGGTAGTACGCATCTGATCCCTTATTACAAGTTTCCCTGCTGTTTTCCTTCAATGGTAGCATGAACCCTTCTAGGCAGAGGGTAAAAAACCATGCCCAAACCCACACCAGAATTTCTCTAAAATCAGTGTCAAACCTACTACCGTATTCTTTAGAGAAACCCAGGCAAGGTGTATTCACTATCTATGTTCATCAGGCATAAATATCCACATTTGAAGCAGAATATTTTGAAAAATGGACTCCATTAACATACATGGACTATATGTTAATATATTCAATCTGAGTATGTATAAACTAAGTGTATGTTAAGACCAAATCAGCCTTCAAGTCTCTATGCTACAATATTTGAAGCTATACTAAAAGATTATTTACATTTTACATGAAGAGAGCACTTCTTCTGCCACAGTCTAGAGCTGGGAGAAGACAAAAATTTGGACTACCTTGTAAAAATAAATACGGATTTACGGAAAGTATCCAAAACGAATGAGTGCAGATGCTAACAAGGAAGACAGAAATACAGTGGAAGCTTTTAGAAAAACAGACTCGAGCTGCAAATAATAGTCATTGAGTTTAGTAAAATCTTTTTCAATAGGACTTCTACAAACACTTTTCTTCTCACTCTCACATGCATATAGACCCAGTGTCAAATAAGGTCAGTGATTTAACCATTAACTTAATTGTATATGGAGATCTAAGGCTTCTTGCCCCATGCCTTTTATGATGCATATATCTGCATAAGTGGAGAATGTTATGAAGAAAACGATATTGCCATAAATATTCCTCTTCTCTTTTTGGATTACCACCACTAATAGAACTGGAATTGGAAACAAGTAAACAATTGTTCAAGAACATGACCTGGAATGACTGAAAATGAGAAGTGGACCAGATCAGGTTTTTTCTTCCTACATTAATATGATAGTACTAAGAAGCTCACTGTCTTTTCACTTCTCCCTGGGAAAGAACCTTCATCTGCGGGTAGCAGGCTTCAGGATATAACTTCTTCTTTCTATCAACAAATGTGGGAGCTTTTATCAGTAAATGCTTGGTAAAAGAAAAGTGATAACCTTTGTAATTCTTCTAGGACATAATCAGAGCTCACTATGGCTTGTGGGAGGACTTCCAATGAAGTCTGAAAGTAATGCTGACAGTTTGCCTTGTTATTTCTTATGGGTTCTGTTGCCCACTGAGATAGGAACCCATCTATGCCACAACCAAATGAGAAAAACACTTATATCCTCAGAACATATGTCAGCAGGTGGCAACCTTTTCAGACAAGCTTAATGGAAATCGAAGAAATTTAGTTGATTAAAAAATCTGATAGCTTAACATGACACAGTAAACATATGCAACAAGCAATGAACTTTCACGGATATCTAATTCATTAAATAATATTTTTTCACTTCATTTGTTATTTTGGCATCTTCTTAGCTTCATGTTTGAAGTTTGGTCATTTTAGATATTCCTTCTGGTCTCAGGTCTTGCTATCTGGCATTGCTGCATTAATATTGTCTGGGAGGTGGCACCAAAAAATAGAAATGGGTCTTCTCAGAGAAAACAGTGCAGTAGAAATAATGTCCCTGCATTGTCTCTGCTTTTCGAAATTTTAATATTTTAATCTGTGTAATTTTTGTTTTATATTAGCTGGAAGATACAGAACTTTAATAAATATACCCATTTGCCTGCACTGACTATAAATTAGTCTTTATATAAATTATCTTGGATTTGTGCCTAACTTGGGTTTATATTCATTTTTAGAGAGCAAGACACTATGAGGACTTTTGCAGGAGTATAATTACTGTGATACTCATAATAGGGCAAATGCCTTTAAAAGCTATCAAAATTATGCACGTTCTCTTTTGCATAACTTGCAGATCATTTTTGTTTTGATAATCACTGAAAGTGTTAAACTACATTTACAGATTTCCTCCTCAAAATCTGGAGCAGTCCCACCATGCAGCCTGCGAAAGCTGGGACATTGTTGGTGGCATCAGATGTGTTTATAGGGGAGTTTATGGCATAATTTGCTTTTCAATGTTTACATTGATTAGATTTAAACCAAAAATAAGTATGTTGGCTGATGCTGTTGTGAGGTAGTTGCAGATATATTTCTTCTCTCCTGTAAGAATGCTGTGTTGTCAGTTTAGCAAAATGGTTTACTATCTATCCCTCTCATTGCTTTTATATGTGCTCTATCCTTGCTCTAGCTACACCTTTGCTATCATTCTCTCTGCTCTTCTCTGGCCTAACCAGAGAGTGGGTGAGCGTGACAGAGCAGTATGGCCCGGTTACGCACTGATCATCTACCCTAGGGCCTTACAGGCAATGTCCCTAGCAGTACTTGCGCCCTATGAACCACTCTAGTCATTTCAGGATATGTACAAAGTAGTTTTTGAGTATAGTTTAGGCTGCTGTTTTGGTTCTTTATTTTTCTTTTTGTTATTCTCCTTTCTCCTTTTTTTTTCCCCCCTTTTTGTCCTTCCTCTTTATGAGTTTTCTTAGTTCTTCTCTTATATGTTGTTCCTTCTTCACTTCTGTATTCCATCTGCTGTTCACTCCCTCTCTGCTTCTCTGTTCTGTTTGCTAAAATGGTCAACAACACAGAGACAACCTGAGTAACGAAGTGAATGTTAAGTCCACAGACTCTGAAGTGTTAGCTGTTTACACAAAGTGACCGCAAACCACAGCTACACGTGATGGGAGCCTGCAAGGCAGAGCAGATTATCTAGCCTAAAAGTGTATTCAGGGATCAAGATTTTATGTCCTCAGCTGAGCACCTCCGTCTGCCTGATTTGCTGGTTCTAATGCAGAATTGAAGGCTGCATTGGAGTGGCAGCTGTTTGCTGCAGACTACAGATCACTACCTCTACGTCCACAGTGTAGCCCGGCCCCATCTCTGCCCACAGCAGGATGGGCACTAGCCCAACCTTTTACCTTTCTCTTTTTCTTCACAGAAACCTGATAAGTGTAGCCAGAAACATCACCTTTAGAGAGGCACAGGAGGATATAAAACCTGATGTACCAGCTCAGGCTAGCAGTGTACCTAACCCAAGATACTGGTCTTGTGAAGAATACAAGAAACAGGAAGGCTTATTATGTCAACTTTCCAGCATGATCTCAAGCATCTTAAAAAACTTCCTGCAAACAAACTGTAACCTGAATTTACACCTGGGAGGAGTCCACACTCTAGAGGGTTGGAGTCAGCAGCCCCTAACAATCACATCTGACTTCTCTCTGCCCCCTGCCCCTTGGCACTTGCACTTTTGTTTATCTAAAGGTCCAGCCCTGACCAAGGGAGACCAGGGCCACCCACACAGGCCTTAGCTAGGGCACTCTCCTAAGAGGTTCAAGATGTGGGTCCAAACTCCTAGGGAGGCAAATGAATCAGTCTCCTGTCTTGTGGCTGTTGTATTTTGCCCTGAATTTGATGTTGCCAGTGTACATTCAGTTACATGTAAATATTCTTACAGGACTGGGTTCCCAAGAGCATTTGGGTATCCTGCCCAAAGCTCAGGGCTGACAAGATCAGGTTGGCCATAATGGTGACATTTAGAGCATATGCAGTAGAAGAGTTTCAAACGTGAAAAGAGTAACCGGTGGAAGCAGACAGGGTGGAAATGCAATTTGATCCTGCCCTCACTAGGCATTCGAATTAATGACAGATTCACCAGCTCAATTAATTACTCAATTAAACAACTCTCATCCTAAGCAGACAACTTAATTCTCTCCCTGACATCATCTGTGTGGTACTGAAATGATTATGGAATATCTGGGTGTAGCTGAGAACAAGATTTGGGATTAGACTGCTATGAGGTGTTGCCAATTAGACAAATTCCTTCCTTTTCTTAAGTGGATAAGGAGTGCTCATGTCAGAGGCTGGAACCATGGATGTGTCCCTGCCTTTGTAAAGTATGTGGAATCACTTTAATCACTGTTTATAGAAGTCCTATCACTCTATCCCCATTTCCTGTCTATCTCATATCTGCCACTGCAAATTAAAATAATATATTTTTGACACTGGAGGAATCCTATGTGTTAAACAGTTTTTCCTCTGGAAAATTATCAAATAACATTCATGAAGCTTTAGGATTTTTTTCTCCATACAGATATTATAAGAGACAGGGTGAACAGAAGAACAAATGAATAATATAAATATTAGGAAAGATTATGTAGTAAAATAGTGGTGTTTGATAGAGTGTGTAATACTTTAAGAACACTTTGGATATAATCTTTCCACCTACAAGGCACAATCACTAAACAGTATAAACAGAACAGAGAAGGTTTGAGCTGTTATTTTAAGAAAAATAACAGAGCTATGCCGAACATCCAAATTTAGAATGATCAAAAAAGCATGCCCTTCCATAACCCTCATGCTGTCCTGCTTGAGCTGTTATTTTGAAAGCAAATGGCATTCACTGGCATTCATGACCTTCAAAAAGGAAATACATTGAGCTTTCCTTCCTACTGTAATCCCAGGGTCCTTATCACCTATGTGGAGGCCAGAGAGATGGTCTGTTCTCCTCCCATCTCTTTGTTATCTTAAATGATAACTAAGAGCCACCTTCAGTTTGATTCTTCAAGCCAGTCGGCTGGCTCCCTCCATCAGCAGTTAGTGGCCCCTTCTGGGTGTCCCATATACCTCAAAAAAGAAAGTACCAGGTAAATTTCGCACACATGACTGGAGAAGGGCCTAGGGAGAAGAGGATTGTACGGAAGATATTTCATAAAATGTTTCCAAACCAGATTAAGTTCTAATGAAAGGCTAGTTTTTCTTAAAGATGGATGAGTATTATTAGTCCTCAGCAGGACCTTTGTTTTTTGTATTTCTTTTGTGCTCAATTCCTTGTTCCACACAATTCAAAACTCATAGTGAAACTGAAGGTTGCTCAAGTGGTAAGTATCGTGGTGTTTCAGTAAGACATGTTATATCCCATAAGAACTGAAAGAAGAGGATTTCACCCAGAAAGTGACAGTAGTGTGTGTATCTATATATGCATATATGCGTGTGTGTGTGTGTGTGTTTGTGTAATTACAAAAATATATCTGCTACTGAACACTTCTCTTCGTGTCCAGTTATTAAAAGTAATTAAAAGATAATGCTTTCCTATTCATTTAGGAAAGATGAATAAAATTTATTTCGGCTGAAATCTGAGCAGATTTCTTGCTGGAAAAGCTGCTTGGCTGTAAAGACTGATTAATCCTTATTAGCCTCTATTACTCACTTGTAATTAAGCTGGCTTAGTAGTGGCTTAGACTCCAAACCTAAGTACAGTAGAAAACACAGTAAAGGAGTTAGACATATCAGTGCTATTCTTAGGACACCACTGTGTTTATTTTGTTGAGATGCAACTAGAGAAAAGTAAGAGTCATATCAGTAAGACAGAGTTTTAAAAGGCTCTTAAGGCTAATTGCTGAGGCATTGTAAGGAACTTCTTTTGATATATCTGCGCTGGGATTAGAGAGTTCTACCTTCCAAACTGCCAGAGCATAAAACCTCTGTTAAAACGTTGAAACTGTGTTGAATATGTATTTATGGTCCAGAAAAACTATCACTTGCACATACATCTCACAATTTCATTCAATAAGGGTTCATTTTTTAAAAATTAACTTAGTTTTACTTAGTTTGAACAGAAATGTATTTCCTTCTTCAGTTCCAGCACAGAATGGGATTTTTGTCTGATCATATGAAGTATCTGCATGAAGTAATTTAAGATGCCTTTCTCTCTGGCTTTGCCCTTCACTTGTGGTGCCAAATTTGAATCTTGTCCTTGGCTGAACAACAAAAATACTTTCCCTCTCTGATCCCCAAAACACATCCTGTGTATTGCTCTTTATTATCTTGTTAACTTCTAGAAAGTTTTTTAAAAATGCACAACTTTGTTGTCAAACTACAGGAAATCTGAAATACAAAATAAATTTTATCTTGCTTCTGCAATTTTCATCAATTGGAAACAAATTCTTATGGTAAATATGGGTTAAATTCTTGAGGTTAATTATTTTAAACTGAAACAAATTTAAAATGCTAGTTTTACTAAATTCAATAAACTAGCATATGGAATGGGAAAGACAGCTCAGACTTTGACAAGCATCACCAGCAGATACTGGAACAGAGACTAGAATCACAAACAAATGAGAAATTATTTTCTGCCCAAGGGGAAAAAAATCAAACAAAAACCCCACCACAAAAAAACAAAAAACCCCAACCAAACAGACAAAAACCCCCTATAAAAAACAACAGAAAACCCCAAGCAAAAAACAAAAAACAAAAAAACGAACCAACCAAACAACAAAAAAAAAAACCCACAAGAGTGAGAAGAAAATAATTTTTTTTAAAATTCTGAACCTTTCCCAAACCACTCTAGTATTAATCCTTCACTATGAGTGATGACAAAGCCTTGCTTTGTGTACTAACTCAGTTCAGATTTGCATCACAAGAATAAGGAAACCAAAAATCCCCACCAAACTACTGTGACTCTACAGCATGACTAGGAATGGCCAACCAGCATTATAAAATGAAGTTTTGTGAGAAATCACCTTATATATCAATATAACTGTCTTTATCAATCCCTGCCCAAGCCTCCACAACACAACCCCCAATCATTTTATCCCCGACATTTTCCCTGGAAACAACAAGTATCACATACAAAAACCTGGAAAATTTGATAGGAATTATTGCTGTCTTTTAGGAGGAATAGCAGGTAAGGCTGTGGTCTGAGCATGTCTACATTACCCTGTGAATTGTGTTATGACTTACTGTCCTAACCACATTCGGTGCCTTCCAGTGGGAACCCATGCATTGTTTTTTAGCAGGAAACAAACTAGTGAAAATCCTTACAGCAAGTCATTAGGGTGAATCCTGAATCCTGATCATTTTCCTGTAGTATCCGGTGATAGCCATTAAATTACATTCCTTATCCGTGGCTGAAGTTTAGGTTCACTTTCTGTGGGATATGAAAAAATCTGTTCATGTATTTGGAATGAAAGATGAGTATTTCCATTTTTCTGGCAGAGGAAAGAGGAGTTGGTCAGTATCATTTCTCTGATGTATGTGACTCTTTCTGTGACATCCTGACAAAATGCTGCCTACAGATATACAAAACTCTTCTAGAAATCTTGATGACTTCATATTGTGAGTGCAGCATTATGCATGAACACTGTTTGATACAACATTCATGCTGGTGTGATTCCTTGCTGTGGTTCTATAGAAAAGATATTTCATGCATATTTGTAAATGGATGAGTTTAATTTCTGGTGAACCTATGAAAAAGATTTTGGCCGCTTGCTCTTCCAGGAGGTCCTCTACAGTTTTCTGGAATTCCTATCACAGGACAATGGTTTTGGACAAATACAGAAGCCTCTTCACAGCATCAGAAATCTGCGCTAAGGAACCGACCTAGCGTGGGCTAGTGCCTACCAGATGGTTCAAACAACTTCTACTGTTCCTTAGAAGCTGACAGATGCTCTAAAAACAGGTCATCCCTTCCCTTTCCACCTCCTGATATTGTTTTCATTATACATATACTCTAAACACTTTTAAGAAAAAGTCAACTATTAGAAAAACGTTATGGTAACAGAGAGGGTGTATGACAGTGTTTCCTTTTCAAATAATGCTCTCAAATAATGTTTACCTGGAGCTGAAGCACCAAGCTGAAACACTACATGCTATAGAAAACAGCTCAGAGAAAAAACTAAACCTGAAATAGTCACTACATTCCAGTACATTCTTCCTGGATACCTTTAGAATGCACGCTTGGTTTAAATCTAGTGTATTGTATGTTGCTAAGAGCACATACTCTTTCCAATATTCAAAATCTTTAGTGGCAGGTCCAGCACAGAGCCCACCATGAAACAAAAGCCTTTCATCACTGCAGAAAGGGTCTAACAGTTACACTGCAACCCTGAACAGGGAAGACTGAAGTATAAGTGACCCCTTCAGTCAGGAAAAGAAACAAATCAGCAAAAAGGAAGACTAGAAATCATAGTGTCCTTCCCAACCAACACACAAGTGTCTTATCAGAGGGGCTGGTGTCAGAACAATCTGCTCCCCAAGAAGGGGCAAAGCCACATGCTTTTCTCCCAAAGCTATCACATCTGCTCCTCCATTCTGGGAAGATCAACCTTCAGAATTCTTCCATGTAGGGAAATTAGGTGGTGTGTATTCTTCATCAGGCCTCCAGACAGAGGACTGTGTGAGTGATGCCTATTTGCTGTGCTTTAGTATCCCTTCTACTACAGCATCATCCAAGAAAAACAACTAGAAATGTATGCTCCTTCTCATAGCCTTGCTTTTCTTTTCGAGTTGGTTGTACCTGCCTCTAGATTTTAGCAAAAGATGATGTTGTCAATGTAGGAGACTCAGTTCTTCTTGTAGCTTTTAGTAATTAAACCAGTCTTCAACTTCGTATTTTTCAGTGTTTTCTGAATTCTAGTGCTTCTAATGAGCATATGCAGAAGAAAAACTGGGTGTTTCCAGATTTACTTTTTTGAAGATTGGCAAGGTGAAAATACATTTTCAGGAAATACACTTTTACCCTAAGATTTTTCCTTTAAATCAAATAAATTCCTGCACACCCAGAAAGCAGAAGGAAAATACGTTAGTGTTTTCGCTGTCATAGTAGAAAAGGGAGGGAGGGAAGAGAAACTAAAAATAGGGTGGTATATTCATTCCTCATTTAAATAATTGATAACAGGTTTATTCTAACATAAAAAGCAGGAAATAAGAAATGAAAGTTTAAAAAAAAAAAAAAATTATTCACATAATTTCTTCCCAGAACCTACAGAGCACAAAAATAATTTCTTTTACTACATGATTACTTAGCTTAGTTAACTACCAATGATATTAGAAGTTTTCACAGTACATTAAGCATGGTTGGTTTAAAAGGAAAATGCTGTGTTTTGCTTATCAAGAGCAGAGTAACATATGTAAAGCTATTTGTTCTACAGAAGCAAGTCAGAAAGTTTGTAAGTTAGGAAGAAACTAAACCAAACATTAAGTAATATTTTTCATTGGCTCATTAGTATTTTAGAAGTCAAGTAGGACTAGTCCCTGCCACATAGGTATAAACAAAAAACACATATCCAGCATGCAACTCAGTTCATGTTTTAAATAACTGCTGAGGATTAACTTAGGTCTCTTCATTAAGTAAATATCTGAATACCATTCATAAAATGTCACTGCATTTTTGCAGCAATGGAGAGCTGCAGTGTCAGTTTCAGAATAACAGATTTAGCAAAAAAATAATAATCCCAAGTAAACTTTTGCCTCTTCCCACCCCCCTCCCCCCCCCAAGACTTGTTTCTTTCTTTTCAAAGGCATTGCATTATTTGTGTCTCTATGATTCTTTCTTCTCCAAGATGAAATTCCATTCTTTACTGTGGTCTTCTGACATCAAAAATTAGATTGTGGAAAACTACTGCACTCAAGAAGAAAGTAACTATTTGGTTTTAATAAGTGGTTTAGTTTGCGTTATAAAATTAGTCCATCAACAAATGAATAATTTGTCAACAATCTGTAGCAGTCTCACAACACTTACAAGGTCTGTTTGAAGGAGAAGTTGGATTGGATCAGTTGCTACTGAAGAACATGCACTGGTGCTCAGAAGCTATGGATCATTCTTTATCAACGAGTAACTAAGATGTTCTATTACACACTTATGTCCTTACACACCGTTGATTTGTGTGCTTTAACCACAACCACAGAAAAACCCTATTACCTTCTTCAGACTTTACTGCTCTTGTTTCCAATGGTACCATTCTGCTGACACGGGCATAAGAGTGGAGCAGTCCACTCAGACATCTTTCTGCACCATTGAGTCTTCGCAATTTCAAAGACTCTAAACAACGTAAGTGCTGCCTGAGGTAATCCATGCTCTTCTGCCCCAGTATGTGGGGTTTGTCTTAGGTTGCTCCCTTGATTCATGTCCTCATGCTTGTCCTGATCTAAATCCTGTATATCTCTCTGGTGCTACAAGGAGCAGCACCTTAAAGACATGACAATATGTTTGTTTGTCTGTGGGATGCACATCGTGTCTTTCAGACCACCATCTGCTCTGCACTCAGATAGTCCTAAAACAAGGCTCTTGTTGATGAGCTTGTTTTCAAGAATGGAAAACAATTATAAAAAAAACCAACCTCCTCTAGATTCAAAGGTTCTAAGTACCTCCTGGTAAAATATATATATATTAGACAAGCCAAAATGTTACCAGGAATGTAACTCTATGCTATTATTCTGTATCCAAAAAGTCTCAGTAGTTTGCACTGTTAAAGAAGCTGGCCCTAAATATAAAAAGGCAATTGACATTTACAGAAATACTTCTCTTACCTTCTATTCCTTTTGAACCGGACCTGTTAATTTGGAATTTCCACGGGCTATACATTTTTTCTGTAACCTCTCTGCCATTACTGGTATAGCTTTCTTTTTCTATTTCTAAACAAAACCAATATTATTCTATATTTTATTTCATTATAATTGATAACATGTCAAATAGAAACAATACCTTTAAATAATTCTCTAAGGAGATACATACACTGACTGACCATTTACTTATTTATGCCATATATATAAATATGGCCACTAGCAATAGAAACAATAAGAATTTAAGCAAAATAAACATAATCTGTCTCTTTTTATTCTTGGTTTCTTGTGTCAGTAGTTTTTATAATTTTAAGATTTGAGTCATTAACCATTAAGAGTCCAGTCTCTCACAAATGTTGGGGTAAATAACTGAAAATTCATTTCACAGATATTTAATTTATGCTGTAAGTTGGTAGTAAATCTGTACCCAATTCAAACTCAGGATATACATTCCTCTTCTTGTAAATATCTCAGTGATGTAGGATAAGAATAACATGTCAGCCAAAAAAAATCATCTTGCTGACAACTCAAGAAAGATATTAGTTCTGTTACAGGCTCCTGTTTGACTGAATCATGTTACAGTTGTTCTGGCAATAAATTTTGCGAAGTGAAAATAAATAAACTCCAAGGGACTGTAAAAAGGCTTTTCTTTTTGAAGGAAAGTAAACCTAATATGTAAAGTCTAAGAATAAAATTCAAAATTCAAGATCTGTTTTTTACTGTCAAATTACTAAGCATTCCTTTAAAAATGCACTTTCTCTGCTCAGTATTGCGGTTTGGCTTTTAAAACAGTATGCACTGCTTTTGTTCACCTACTATGATTTGAACGAACTTGTGTTTATTTATGTGTTTCCCACAATGTCTCAGAGAAAGAATTTATTGTATATGTGACCTGGATCACAAATACACAAATGTTTATCATCTTCAGTAATAAAATCTGTACCTAAAGGCTGCAGCTTGCTCTTACCTACATGGCAAACTGAACTTCTTAACTAACCAGACCAAAACTTACAAATTATTGCAATCCAGACTAACACCCCATAGCTTGAGCAAAATACCACTACAAACACAGAGCTTGTCTAATTTTTTGTGTGTTTGGAAGGCTCCTAAATGTTTTACTTGATGTAAAAACTGGTATTCCAGGTGTTTGACATATAACTGTCAAAATAGCTGTCCAAATCATCTCTGTAATTTGAATCAGTATACAGTTATGTAAAAATAAACCCAGATATCCCGAGCAGAAGATGTGGTGAATGATTTTCATGGCAAGACCTGGCATACATTTGTCATTAGCAGATAACAAATTTTTTGTGGGTTAAGTATAACCAAATAAACCATTAACTGGCACCAAATTAGACTGAACAGCAACATTAAGCTTAGGAGTTCAAGAAACAAGTTATTTCCATCTCCATTGGCAGAACCCCCTTTGGCTGCTCCCAAAGCAAAAGAATCTACAACTTACCCAGAAACTGGGCTGAATTTGTGGTAGATCATTCCTTCTTATAGAAAAATTTACAGAAAGATACAGGATAGAGGGAGGCAGAAAGTCCTTTCCACTAGTTGTTTCAGTGAAGGGTGGGAGCAGAAGGCTGTCCCAGAGCAGAAGCGCAGCCCAGGTACCCTGGTGGGAGTAGGAGATGGAGCGGGGCAGCTGGAACTGCCTTCCAGCCCTCTGCAATATCTGCCCACCATTTGTAGCTTGTCTGTCTGGGCTCTGGGCATCCTGCAGAAGACCCTGCACTTCAGAGAGCAGCAGCTTGAAGAAATACTGAATCATAAGGTGAACAAATTCTCCTTCTGCAAAGAAATGGACACCTGTCCTAATTCTTACCCCACCTCTGCTTTCTGCTTCTATAAAAGACAGTGGGGGAGATTTTTCTCATCCACTATTTGAAACATACTCTTGCATTGAATTATTCATTTCACACGGCAGTCCTGATCATTCTGATGCATTTATGACCAACATGGAAAACATTATTGATATCTACAGAAATGCAAACAAGACATAAACAATTGAGTCCATCCTATTACTGATGTGAGTGATTAGATTCAGTGTTGTTATGTAGTACACAACATGAACTTTTGCTTTTGTTTTGTTTTTTTACAAGTGAGATCCAGGAACCGTCTTACCACCTCTTAAATGTCACTGTTCTTAGACTAATCATATACACAGACGAGTAGAGATAAACATGTGTAATCCTAAACACAATGCAGTTTGAAGGGAACAAAAACAGCCCCTGTAATTCTTCTCCCGGTATAGCACAGGTTGGTGTGTTGGAGCAGACCTCAGTACTGGCAGATGACAAATGAAATACACTGATTTGCGTATGACACAGCTACTGTCTGTATTTCAACAATGGCCCACTGAATCTTGCTGAAATCGTCAGGATAAAGTTAGTGAAGCCTGTAACAAGATTCTGGTAGCATATATGCAAAATTCACAGCAGATTGTGTTATGAATATTATCAGCCTCATTGGAAAATACTTTCCTATCTGCATAGGTTAAACCATATGGTAATAGCACCAATATCTAAAACCCAGACTATAGGTATCTATAGCGTAAATAGACTGCTTGTTAATGCATATGGTTAATACTGTTTTATCAGTTAAATGTGTATCTGATTAACTCCTTTTCTTAATACAAAAGCAGATATACATATTGCACTTCTAAAGAGTTAACCATAAAAGCATTTTACTTAACTTACCAGTTGTTGAAGCTGGAAGGAGTCTTGCCCTAAACTCTACCTGCTCTTGTGTTTGTAATATCTGTGTCTCTCTCCCTCTGTCTCCCTCCCCCCCCGCGCAGAGATTGCAGTAAACTTAGAAAACTAGCAGGGGCAATGTTTCAAATGACTTAAGAAGGAGAACAGGAACAATCATTTCGTTCTCTTTTTTTTTTTTCAGATGCGTACAGTACCTTCAGGAAGAAGGAAGGAAGGGAGGGGAGAGGAAGTCAACAACCCTTTGCTTTCCTACAAAAAAAATAAGGAAACAGCAGATAGCAATCTCATTTTCTCTCAAACAAAATGTTTGGAAAAATAAATATATCCAATCCAAAAGGAATTCTTCAAGTATTATATCTACATTATTGGCTTCATAAAACCTTCTTTACAACTTGTTATGTACAACTACATTAAATGAATTTCCGAAGTAGTGGGTAGGAATAAGACACCCATATCTTATGCAGAACAATTAGCCATAAGCTTGCATAGATAATGAAGTCTTTTACTCTAGAGAAAGACTAATCATAGATGTATACACAGATCTTGTTTCCATGGTGATATAGGTATAAAAATGCCTAAACCCCCTTTTACTGTGATCAGAAGAAAATAGCACATTGGATATTTATAGAATGCTGTGGGGGAATATAAAGGAGGATGAAAGGGGTCAGGAAAATGGCAAGGATCATAGCTTGGTACTGGTAGTGCAGTAACAAGTAATTGATCTCAAAGAATGGCATTATAGAAGACATTTATCCAAACAAAACCAATGTGCTGTGTTCTAGACCAAATTTCTCTCTCTCTCTCTTTCTTTCTTTCTTTCTTACTTTTTCTTTCTTTCTTTCTCTCTCTCTTTCTCTTTCTCTCTCTCTCTTTCTTTATCTTTCTTTATCTTTCTTTCTTTCTTTCTTTCTTTCTTTCTTTCTTTCTTTCTTTCTTTCTTTCTTTCTTTCTTTCTTTCTTTCTTTCTTTCTTTCTTTCTTTCTTTCTTTCTTTCTTTCTTTCTTTCTTTCTTTTTTTCTCCATTAAACATATTTTGACAACCAGATAGTGTAGCCCATTGTGCTCCACTGTGGTTTTGTTTGCTTACATCTTTTCCCCTAACTTTTTCTATCATCTGAAGGTTGCTTATAGTGATTAGGTGCTCCCTTTTTTCCCCATTAATTTTTTTCATTCTAACATACTTGCCAGTAAACACTTTCACACTGTCATGGGAGCTATCTTTTTAGTTTTTTTGATTAAGCTGTAGTGAATTTGGAGCTGCTTCCCAACAAGAAATTCAGACTGAATTCTGTGAAAGACTTAAAAAAAAAAAAAAAAGCCTTTTCAAATGGCCCTCACCTCCACACTCTGCATCCAGTCTTTGCTCTGGAAGCAATATCTAGAGCAATGCTGCTGAAATAAATTGAATTACTGCTGTAAATTCAGTTTAAATAGAAGGACAAGTTGGTATGTTATCCCATAGAGATTACTGTTTCATTTATCTTACAATAACGAGAATTGATAGGCTGTAAACCAACATAGGAAGTAGCTCTTTAGCACTTGTGCTCCTTCAAGCCATTCCTGGTGCTGTTTCCTGAAAATATCTAGCAATTATTTGGCTGGAGAGGCTTTTATTTTAATATTGAGAAACTGAAATCTTTTGTAATGGCCATCAACATTTGACGGAGCAGTGCAGGTGCTATGAGCGATCTCTGGCCTTACAACAACACCAGGGTTTTCTGAAATGGGCAAAACCATAACAGGAGGGTGAATTTTAAAAGCTAAAGAATGCAATGCACTGAGATTATATACTGCAAATTAAGTCCTTAATTCTCCCTTGGGAATGGAGGTGCTAATCAAAGAGATCTATGTATACTGAGCACAAGGAAAGTAAAGAGGCATGGAAGGCCACCAAAGTAATGTATTGTCCTGCAGGGTCAGCCTAGCAGCTCAAAACATGCAATTTTGTTTGAAAACTGTTTTTCATGCTCTTGAAGACAGCAGCTTCCAGGCCATTCCAAATAGTTTAATTTATTTATTTGTGAGGCACAACAGGTTAATGAGATCCTGAAGGCTGCCACTATGTAGCATTTTGTTGCTCTCCATTGAGAACCCACTGCAGAAGCATATTTGAAAATCTATACTGACTAAGTTAAGAGTCAGTCTTAAGTAAGTCTCTGACGATGTGTAATAGTTTGTGCAGTCCTCTGTGAAGGACTTAATTATCACAGCTCTCCTGTACTTCTTCAAACAGCAGCTTCCCTTTCCTTGAGGATTCCAAAGCTAAGCTGCTGGACACATATATCCATGAAGTATCTCCAACAGGTTATAAGACTTTGTTATCCCGATTGAAGGTGTGAGACCCCTACTTCAGCAAAGACAGCAGGAGATGTCAGGTCTTCCTTCACTTCATCTTACCTCAGGTTCCGTTGTCAGCAGCCTTTCCTCCATCTGAGAGGTCAGGACTTAGTTGTCCCAGCCAAGTCCAGGTAGAGTAAACTTGCTTCCCAGCATGTAGCCACTGAAGTACTTGATCCGTTCTTACTTTTGCCAATTTCTCCTAGGTGCTTCCAGAAAATCACAACCAAATGAAGAAGAGGTTCAGAAACTGTGATTTTCATGCCAGAAAAATACCTGCCAAGGTCATGTCTTCTGCAATGCATGTCTTTTGCAAGTCCGGTCAATTTGTAATTATTGTCTATGGAGGAAAAGAAAACGTACAAAGTCATTGGCAACTAGAATCACGCAAACCAAGAAACAAGGGATGACACTATGATATTCACCCAAGTTTTAAGGGACAAATTAATGTGGTTTTCAGAACATTTCTGGAAGAACTGTTTGCCTGGGTGTTTGCTGGTTGTTTTTTACCTTTTCTCGCTCTTGTGTTATCCAAATAAAGGCACTGATACAAATTCAGAGAGATACAGTGGTAGCCTCAATGCAGTTAGATAAAAAACATTAAGTGTAAGTACCTCCTGGGTCCAGCACATAATGTCCTGTAAGGAGTGGTCATGAAAAATACATGACTGTGTTCATGGTCAAGGAAAGTTTTGAAGACCGGGATGATTCCTGTAGGAGCAGTCTCTATGATTAGACTAGATCTTTAATGTTAGAATATATGAAGTTGAGACCCTTTTCCTGTTTTTTTCTGTTTTGCTTCATTAGGGAGTAAATTGTGTTTCACAGTCTCTTTCCAACGACAGCAGAATACTTTCCTGTATGTTCAAAATCAGAATGGAATAAACAAGTTCAACCTCTATTGAGCATAATAGGAGAGAAAACAGAAGTAACTGCACCAGTAATAATATCCCACTTCACATTAAGAAAATGAAACCAGAGGTAAAAACCAGAAACATTTATTTGTTTTCTTCATTGCGTTAGGACAATAATCATACATATATCTGAACTGCCTGTGAAAAAATATGCTTAATATCTTTCTTCCTTCTACAGCATACCTGTGGCATTTTAGCTGAGTGAAAATAATACCGTTTGCATTCAGAGAGAAAAAATACTGAAGAACACTAATTGCTTTGCTTAAGTCACTCTCTTCTGTGCTTTCCTGGTCTCTTTTCTGCATTGCATGTTTAACACAGATGGTTCAGGAACAATCTGGCAGAAGGCTAATGGGACCAGAGAGAGGCACAGGCTGAGTCTAAAGAACTGTGCTGCAACATGTGGAGGATGTAGCTCTAGTCACCAATATTAGGTTATGTTTTGCAATTTATTTTATTGTGACACAATAATTCTGCATACTCTGGTGTGTATTGCATTTAGTTTCTCAGCTTATAAAATGTTAGAATGCTAGGAGATATTCCAAAGTTTTTATGTTACTGCCTGTCTTTCATGATTATAGTATGACCAGAGTATTCAATGAGTATGTGTTTTTACAGCCAAATTCATTACTGTTTCATCAATGTATATCTTATTTTTGAGAGAGGTAACATCTAATCGTCCCTGTAAAGAACAATTAACATTGGCAGACTATAAGCTTTGGCCCAACTGCATTTGTCAATTGTATTGGGGAGAGAAATGTGGAAATTTGTATCAAAGAGAGTAGTGTCCCTGGCAATAAACAGTTTACTATAATTTAAAGTGGCCTTTACAACTTATCCTGAGCCAAGCTCATTTCTGGTAAATGACATTGGCTGTAGTCTTTTAAAGACATGCTTTTCCTGTACCCTGTATGCAATCATCAGCACAACTACCTTTACTAAAACAATACAATGAAAAGATATTTTCAAATACAATGGTCTGATTAAGAGGATGTGTTTCCATCTTTTAACATGTATGAAGCTATGAGACCAGGACTGTGAACCTTATTTAGGTCTGAGGTGGACAAGAACTTACCTTTGGTCAGTATATTTGAATTTGGTGTCACATTGAAGATCTGCAGCCTGGGGAAAGTTTACAAAGTATCCACCAAGTTTTTTGGTGCTTTCTCAAAATGGCCATTTGACAGCAGTTTTGCCTGCTAAGTTTTACCTCTGCTTAGATTAGAAAATAAACCTAACATTTGTTCTGGTCTTTCTTGGTTATCTCACTCAATTAAGTATGTTCATGGACTCTGATGTCTGATTAACGTCCTGTAACACCTGAAACTACTTAATATATTTACAGGTGAAGACTGGGCATCTAATGTTGTAAAATGTGTAATTCTTCAGAAAATACAAGGAAAAGGCATGCTTGTATATTCTTCCCTGTGTAGTGGTGTTTCTTACCTAGTTAGTGCTGATAATATAACTACTTATTCTGGAAGCCTGATATTCTATTTCAAGATTAATTTGAAATGAGTATTAATTTCTTTTTTTTTTTTTTTAATCAGTCTCCAGCTGTAGTCATTTTAATTTTAAATATTTTCATCACTTAGCTAATGTAGTCTCTGTCTTATATGAAGTAAATGGCAGTATTGCTTTTTGATATATGTTTTTGTCCTTTAGTTTCTGATACTTTCACCAAGGTATACAGGGATTGTGCTACAGCTGATGTCCTGTGGGCAATTTACAAAGGCCCATTCTGAGAGTGAAATAAATAAGTATTAGCTAACAGTGCACCTCTGATTTACAGCTGCTAGACTATAGAGACAAAAGAATTCTTGGGAAATAAGTACTCCAGATG
>VZRN01000750.1:168061-190036 GCA_013397935.1 Dasyornis broadbenti
AGAGAACAAGAGGAAGGAGGGAGAGAGGGAGGGAGGAAGGAGGGAGGTAGGAAGGAGGGAGGGAGGGCGGGAGGGAAGGAGGGAAGGAAGGAGGGAGGGAAAGAGGGAAGGAAGGAGTTTGATTTTCTTATATTTTGAGGTTTGTTTTGTTCCTTGACACTTATGAACTACTCCAGAGAGCAAACTGTACTTCTGAAGTCGTCATTCATTTGGTGCTCCTATTGACTTCTGTGAGACTGCTCCATAACTGGAGATAATTGTGTTGGGCCCCATACATGTATTAAAGATTGCAGATAGTAGTCACAATGTAAACTAATTGACTGCATGTGGCAGAGCATATGGACTGACACATGAACCTACAGTACTTCAAAGCTGTTATCAATAAATAAGAAGACAGTGTTAAGATATCTAACCAAAAACAATTATGGGAAAAGAAAAGCAGACCCCTTAGGTTTGTTAGATTTCCTTTCTTCTTCAAAAAGTTTAAATAGGTTTTGTTTTCAGATCTTTTTCTTTTTTTAATGAAACACTTTTTCTGAGACTCCTATTGTTTTCCTCAAAAGTATTTGATTATGATTTAAAGCACAGGAAAAAAACCCACTTACAGGAAAAACCTCAGACTACACTAGAAGTCTTGTCACCGGGTTTTCTTCAGCTCTACATTCACCTTTGGTTCATCAGAGCTACTTGCTTTGATTCATGCACCAATACCACTCTGCTGGTGATCATTCTGTATAAACATAACCTCAGATTATCGCTTCTGAGAAATTATCACTCACATAACAGTGTAGCAGGGCTCCTGAAGATTTCTGAAGAAGCTGTCTTTGCGTGTGCATGTTGTGTGTATGTGTGGTTTTGTGTCTGTGTAAGTGCGACTCATAACAGCACTGTTTTGTGAGGCCGTTGTAATTACTTGTTTAAACTTCATTGATATTTTGACTGGCAAGAGTTAGTTTTGTGCAACAATCATTAAAAAGAAGGATGGAAAAACAGTGTTGGGCAACACTGAAAACTGCAGTCACAAAGAAGTATTATCTCTTGCCTGTTAGTATTTCCTGGTTTTGTTTACTGCAGGTTTTTTCATCTCCTGTCAATCAAACTTGAAATGCTGGACTTTTTATCTTGTTGCTTGAGATAGATCATTGAAAACAGACTTCAGCTAGAAGCCCTCTGGTGATAGGTACACTCAACACCTTAAACGAAGTAATGCTAATTTGATAGAGGCTCCAAAGGAGGTAAATGCTTAAGTCATCAATACGACAAGAACTCCTCTGCTTTCAATTTACTCTCGGAAAACCCACAACAGACCAGAGTGACACAGAAAGTATCACAGAATCACAGAATATCTAAAGTTGGAAGTGATTCACAGGGGTGATAAATTCCAGCTCCCGGCCCTGCACAGCAACATGCCCAATAGTCACACCATGTGCCTGAGAGTGTTGTCCAGATGCTTCTTGAACTGTGTCGGGTTGCTACTGTGACCACTTCCCTGGAGAGCCTCTTCCAGTGTCCAACAACCCTCTGGGTGAAGAACCTGTTTCTAATATCCAACCAACACCTTCCCTGACACAACTTCAGGTCCTGTCACTGGTGACCACAGAGAAGAGATCAGTTCCTGCCCCTTCACTTCCCCTCATGAGGAAGCTGTAACTGCAATGAGGTCTCCCCTCAGTCTCCTCTTCTCCAGGCTGAACAAACCAAGTGACCTCAGCTGCTCCTCATGCAGCTTCATCTCAAGGCTCTTCACCATCCTTATGGCCCACTTTTGAACACTCTCCAATAGCTTTATGTTTCTCTTCTCTTTTGGCACCTAAAGCTGCCCCCAGCACTCGAGGTGAGGCTGCCCCAGTGCAGAGTGGGACAATCCCTTCCCTTGCCTGGCTGGTGATGCCGTGCCTGATGCCCCACAGGACACAGTTGGCCCTTCTGGCTGCCAGGGCACTGCTGGCTGATATTCAACTTGCCATTGACCAGGACACACAGGCCCCTCCTCATGGTACTATTATCTAGCATCTCATTCCCGGTTGGTATTAATACATATGAACTTGGAACACCAATTATGTGATTAACACATAAATAGTGGTTGGCTTTTCCGAGGCTCCTTTATCAAGCAGCAAAGAAAGTTGTGGGCCCAGGAGGTCTCATGCATACCCTTTACACTGCATGTAATTTGATTATAAGACAGCCACTTTATTCTATAAATAGGACAGCCTGAGTAGGTTATGAGTAGGTTAATAAGCTGATGAATGAGAAGTCAAACCAAAATAAGCTCCTGATTTATTCCTCAGTGTGGGGATGCCTTCAAACAAGCCTGTTGCTCCCTTCTGAGACATGCAGCTTGTGTTTGTCTTTCTCTTGTTTGTTTGAAACCACCTACATTGCAGAGGTGGTTAGCTTGCATAATGTGGCAACCCATGTTGCATTAAAAGGGGAGAAGGAGAGGCTGGATGTTCTCTGCTTGGGAGCCATCCTGTCCACAGAGGTTATATACACACAGTAAGTGACCAAAGAGTTCCAAATCAGATGGTTAACAAATAGTAATAACATAAGGAGTGGGTTTCTTCTCTGTTCTTTTTCCTAATAACTTTATGATCATTGTTCAAACTGTGGGAGTGAATCAGCACTCTCAAGATCATACTGTAAATGGCTGTCAACTGGATGCAACAGGTAGTGCCATAATTCTTGTGCTTAGCTGCAACATTGTTTTTGTTCATTTTCCACATGTGAAGTTTTAGTGTGGATTAAGATTTCCAGAATACATGGCAACGGTTCCAGCCTGCACTACGTAACTGTGAAGATGATCCTAATCTCTTACATGAGCATGAATCCTTTGAAGGCCACCAAAGTATTCCAGAATAACCAAGTGCTAAGGTAGAGAATATGTGAATATGTTGAAAAAGCTAGCTGAATTTACTGAAATGGATGATTTTCAGGTATGCATTTGTGATGAAACCAAATCAGAAAATGAGTGCCTGATTCTGGTTATAGCTTGATTTTCTCACTCTAAGTAAAAAGAACAGTTCTGGAGTCACACTGGAAAAAGCTTGGAAAAAAATGTCCCACGTATGAGTGAGGGAAGGTCCCAGGAGTGGAGTGAGAGGTTTCTGCTAAGAACAGAACTAAAAGGCAAGACTGTTTAGAGTGACTCTGATTCTGGTTCAGACTCTAGGAAAACAGATTCTCTATGGATGAACTCTGTCATGTCACAACTTAGAAAAAGAGTGAATATAACCTAAACCTGAGTGAAGGAGAACAAGACGAAAACTCAATTTCTACAATACCATCTAAATATCTGCAGGATTGACGTAGCTAAAATAAAATATTGGAATTTGATCCTCAAATCCTAATAAAATCAAAACATTTTGTAAGGGTGGATAGACAGTTAAGGTCAGGCAAATCTTTGCAGGCAAAAGAGGGGAAATATATGTTCTTTTAAAAGCATATTATTTGGATTTATTTTCAAGGATGCCATTTTCAGAAACATACAGTGAATGTGATTCAACATAGAATTAAGAAAAAAACACTCAAAGAAAGTCTGGGGTTTTTTTTCCAGAGTCTAGCGTCACTGGTGTGCTCTGTGCCACACTAAGCAGGGTGAGTGGGGGAAAAGGATGGTTTCTGGTGGTCAGCTGCCCACACTACATCAATTCCTTGAATCCATATCATGCAATGGCTGCACCACTCCTTTAAAATGCCTGGCCAGAGGTGGAAAGTAGGACATGCTCAGGTATCATGGGAATGCCACCATGTGTCAGTGTTATTGAGGATCCCTGCTCCCCAGGAAGGGACTGGTCAGACATTTTCACAGCAAGCTACATTAACCTTTTTTTGCCTTCACAGATCTATACTTTCTTTCTTGAATTTCAGTGTGTATTTTTCAATTCCATGTATTTTTCAGTATTCCTCATGTTTGCTCAGTGTTTCTCTTCATCGAGCCTTGGAATAAAGGATTAATCAAATATACCATTCTTATAAATGAGGGTTTGGATTATATGGGTTTTTTAAAAATCCTAAAAATTGTCTCTTGGTAACACATCCATCTGACAGATATTTCAATAAACTTTATGATTCTGTATACTTTTCATTTATTGGTTTTGGGAGCAGTAAGATTTGGTCTTGGACTACCTATTGGTTCATTTCTACATTTTTATGGTGACTAGCAAACAGTACACTCCTAAAACTTCTTCCATACACTAATAAAAAAACCCAGCTCATAGATTATGAAGACTTTTACCTTTCCTTTTCTTTTAGTTCTCCTGTGACTGCTTGAAATATAGTTTCCCTTTTTTTCTTCCCTGTCAACAGCTGTCACTGAACCAGACACATGGAGAGATAATCCCACAAAGATCATTTGTGTGTTATCAATAACAATTTGCTTCTATAACCTCCTAAGCAAACAGTCTTCAGCCTCTGACACATCTCATTTTCACATCAACACAATGTCACTGAAGGATAAGATTTGAAGCACTTTGCAGTTGCAAGACAGATCAAAACCCATTCAGGAATAAAGTGGGAGACAAACACTTTGTAAAAATATCACCCATTATTGGAAAAGACAAAAAATGTTAATTTTCTAGGCTTTTTATTGCATCGTGTGTATCTTCAGTATAACAGTCGTAGCCTCATGGGTCCCTTTTCCAATCCCTTGGAAGACAGCGGAAGATTAAATATGGCTGTTCAAGTCAAACAGATCTCTTCAGGTGAGTACCAAGAAGAACGTGTGGGTGCAAACACACAGCAGTGTTTGCTAAAGGGGACACTTCCTCATGCCCCAGTCATCCCCCCCAGCAGGGGCTGGTCTACCAGGAGAAGAAGTGCTGGGAGAGTTTTGCTGCTTCCACTGACTAGCAGCTCCTGGTGCTGGATTTCAGGAAAGTGGAGCTTGTGTAAATGTATAGTCTCAATATTTTGGACCATTTGGGGCTTGTAACAGCAGGAGAAAATGCAGAAGAGCCTGGGGAGAGCCTGGATGCCTGAGTTCCCACAGCGTTAATGGAGAGAGAGACAGAGCTGTTCAGAAGACTAGTCAGAGCACATACATTAGATGCCTAAAATTAGACAGAGTGAACACATCTCTAGGGAGATGCCTAGATAAACTCTAATTGTCTTATGAAGCATCCTAGGAGTTGATCACAGCTCAAAGGAGAAACTGAATCCACAAAACTCCTCATTTTTCTCATGGCTGTATCACTTCCCTCTTTATCTGGCCCTAAAGTGTCTCTATGCCCTGAGGCCCCTTGGAATATGAGGAAGAGCATGAGAGAACCTGCTGTATGTCTGTGACCCCCCTAGCAGGCTCCCCAGTGCTAGCAGTTGTTCTTCCAGCTGGGCTCCCATGGAGCAGGAATGAGCTACTGGTGACTGAGGAAATGAAAAGCTAGGACAAACCTGCGGTGCTTTGGGCAGGAAGTGCTGAGGTGCAGAGACTGGGTGGTTAAAAGTCATGCCTGGAGCAATGATTCATCCATCCCAAAGTAAAGGAATAGTCTCTGTTTGCCAGGTCACTTAGAAACTGCAGCACTGCCACATAGGACGGGTGTATGGTGGGGAAATCAGGACTGCAACATCTTGAGCCGATTCTACCACCCAAATGTCATGTCATGAAGCCACAGATTCATGAATCAACCACCTTCTGAAAGGGGAGAGGTGACATTTTAGCCCCTCATCCCAAGGACACCTTGCAATCCTGCAGGGTTCCTGGATCAACAGCTCCACATCTGCAGCAAAGATAGCTCCTGGAACAGCTAGTGAATATCCATCCTCTGTTTCCCTTAGGCAAGTCTAGAGTCAAGTGGTCTTTAGTTCTCCCTTTCTTGCTGGTTTGCTGCTATGCATCTTAGGGCAGTCCATAGAAACGGACTTCCTGCTTTTATGTCCTTGTCTGCTACAGCAGAACAATAACATTTGGTTTAGATGTACTTGTGGGGTATTCCCTAATGAATCAGTAGATTTTATTTATGTGTGTGGATAAAACCCTAGTTAAATAGACTGCAGCATATAGTCCTAGTTCTTACAGTATCAAAAATGAGACTTTCAGTGTGCAAATATTTCTCCAACCACAATGAGGGAATGTTTTTTTTTTTGTTTTTTACAGAAAATTAAAACAAAACATTGCACTATAGCTCATCAAACATAACCCAGTTCTTGCAAGGTGCTGAATTCACCGATCCTCATTGAAAAGAAGAAGTGAGGATGTTCAGCCCTTTGCTTTGTAGGGCCTCTTCTATTCCCAAGCAGGGAAACTTTGAAGAGTCAAGAAGTGAAGCTAGTACTCCAAAGATGAGTCACTCTCTTCATTGTCACAGCTGATGTCCATGCTTCAGTGTTTTGCATAAGCTGTTCCCAAGCTAAGTCTTCTCACCAGCTTTTAAAAGATGTCCACCATATGACTTGAAATGCTAAGTTCACTGTTTGAGTGCACAGGTTTTGTCTATGTGATTTCCTATTGGAATACAAAAACATATCAAGTAGAGGTGATCTGTATAAGAGTCCTGTGCTAATTATTCCAGCCTCTGACCTGCCTGTCATGAGTTGCCCCATCTGCCTTATTTTAGTACATCAGGTGTTTATTTGGTCCCAAAGTCACACATTTGTTAAAAATACTCCTCTATTGCTATTGGATAGAAACCCTGTAGCTTAACTTTTATCCTCCTCTTTTAGTTTTATCTGATTATAGGTATGGATTATGCTAAAGTAAACATAAATGCTCAATAAAATAATTTTATCAGTAGTATGGGTTGGTGATCCTACTATTAGAAGTCTAGTTTTGAGGCTAAGATGTAGCAAAACACAGAACTACCAGCAATCTGTAAAACTTTTCCCTTTCTGAGATGACATTTTCAAGAATTAATAGGGCATTCCTTGTGATTTGAAATGGGTCACAATGATAGACTGCAACAAATATCTTAAAACCTACCAGCATGAAAATACTACCAGTTAAGCTTTGTGAAAACTCACTAGGACACTCTTTCAGCTACCAGCCTCAGCCTTTACGTGCTTCCCTTGTCATACTGCAGCCAAGGAAGAAAAATTATAATATATAGTTATATAATTTTACTATTGTTATACCTCTTTTGCACACAAACTGTCTATAGGCCTCTGGAAAAACAGATTTTTTTATCATTTCACTGCCTGCTTGGCTTTTCTCCAGACAAGGCCCTTTTCAATTGGCAGAGGGCAGACAGCAGGCTTTCCACCTGAAATCCACAGGAGTGCTCAACCATACTGGCCATGATCTGGACATGTGCTCTCCTCACGCACCCTGAAATCAGGGTCAGCATCATGTTACTGAGTGCCCCTAGATAAAATCTACTCTGTCAAGATGAAGGGTGATGGGGTGGGGTGAGATAATAAACCAACACTCTTTGGCATGCCTTAGGGTTGGAAACAAACCCACAAATCCAGCCATGTGTGATGATGTAGGAAAAGCCATGTTTCAGCAATTAGTTGTGTGGAGATTCTCTGTCCCAAGCAGGGAAAAAGAATAAAAATAACATAATTTTTGGAATCCTAGTTAATAGACATAAGACTTAATAGTTGGTATTTGGTGTGCTTTTTAAAATCAATCCATTTTTTAAGACACACCGATCTCTCCCTAGAGATCTTTAAGAAAACAAGGCTATATTAAATGTTTGTCATTTCATTTGAATTGGAACATATTTTAAATGTTCTTTTTACTTCTGTACGGTTTTGACTGTAAAATGTTAGTTTAGTCCTTTTGGGTCTCAGTTGATACTGTTCTGACTTTTCTGCAAACAAATCTGAGATAAATATGATATATGGAATAACATGGGTTTCTGAAGAGCAATCTTTGTGAACAACTATGTATTTTAACAAAAAGTGTCTATACCGCTAAATTTCTATATTAGTAGAACTTTTTGATTTCCTGCAGAGTATTTAGAGGTTGAAGTACCCTCATCAGTTATTCCACTCACTGTTGAGGATCAGTGTCTTCGATACGTGTAACGAAATCAACTGCTGTGTACTAGAAATGTAATGCAGTGATTTTTGAGAAAGGGTATTAGAAACCAGCCCTCTCAGTTTGAAACTACAGGAAAACTGAATGTCAGCACAATAGAGGTAAATCAGAATTTAACCAGAACAACATGGAGTAATCTCTTATTATTGCACAAAGTGCTAATGAGATTTAGTCAAGTCTATGAATCCAGGATTTCTTACCACCTTACCTGAGTGCAAATCCAGGGATTTTATGTTTTTTCATGTTTAGTCAAAAGATAACCCATTACTACTAAGTTATCAGCAATAAGGCTTTGGAGTAACTTGTCAGCTCCTTCAAAAAGTTGTTGTACTGGTTAGAGAGTTTCACAAGAAGCTCCACAAAACAGTGGGAATATTTAACTGTGGCAATACATTTTCAAACGAAGACTGAAAGACATATTTGTGACATGATATATTTAGCATGAAAGAGCAGTAAACATTCTTTGAAAGCCTTTAGACCTTCAATTTGTCTTGAACTGCTTATGTATTTTCAGTTCTATTTCACATTTTCTACAGCATCTGAGTTTAAACTAACAGTATGCTCAAACTAACAGGCTCATAAATTCAAATTTGGAAGAATATTCTTTAGAGACTCTCTTGGTGCTGGTTTTACATTTACCTCACAGGCAAGGGTAAATTCAGGTTCTCTGTTTATTCTTCAGCTTGCATATACATGAAGATGGGCCGTAATTTGGCTCTAGTTGTGGGAAGGAATTTTTTACATGGATGTTTAATTAGGAACAGTGAGATGAAATTAAGAGATGGAAATTTTAGGATGGATGTCAGGCAAACCCCTGTGGCAGGAAGACATTTCAAATTGTGAAATAGTCTTCTAAATGAAAAGCTGGAAACTCCAGCATTTAGGACTTTTAAGGTGACTGGATGACCATGTATTGGAAATTATAACACAGGAAACAAGCAAGGCATGTGGCAGAAAGGTGTTATTCCCGGGCTAAGTCTTGTATCCTATATCTGCATTCTGTCACATGGAACTGCAGAAGCACAGTGCTGCAAGTTGAGATCTGCTCAGAATTATGACAACCCATAACAGCATGAGCACACAAGCCTTCTGCAGCCATCACGGAACCATAGCACAGCTGGGGTCAGTCGGAATGCAAAGACACCCATCAGGCCACCTCTCACATTTCTTGCTTGATGTAAGGGAACACTTCTGTGTCTCAACATTGACAGAGCTGCACTTCCACAGTGCATGGATCTCCTTGCAGTCTCTTCCCACCACTGTAACAATGGTGGAAAATGAACATCAAGGTACTTTGCTTGGAGCCAGTTCTATTCTGTGTGGGTATTATAGGTGGTGAAAGTTAACTACAGGAAATGGATAAGGATATAAAAATCTTAATAAAACTGATGAAAACACTGGTGTTGCTGACTCTGAATCTGACTCCTAAATGAACTTTGCATCTTTCCCCAGAGCACTTTGTCTTAACAACAAGAATTTTGTGCCCCCCTTTTCCTGAACTGGAATTATTGTGGTACTGAAAATACGAAAGGACAAGACTGAAATAACTACACAGGGGCAGTCTCCATTAGGGTGAAAGATAGAGCTCAGCTGATGCTGTGAGCATGTTGTAAGCCTGCCCATTTTGTTTCCCAACTGTTAAAAACACAGAAATACAGAAGTCAACCTAGCATTTCACAGCAAACCAGCAATTGTGCTGCATAGTGTGAAAATCACTGCCATTCCTCTGCAAACTTTTTAACATTCATGGGTCATTGGTGACTGGTTGTTTTTCTCCTGGATATGCTCTGCAGTATGTCAGTGGTTATCTAAATATGACCCCTAGTGTTCAACTTGCATGCCAATAATTTAAGAAAATCATGGTCCTTAACTAGACTTTCCTTAAGAAGAGGGTCATATTTTCTGGTTATCCCAATATCTTACCTGAAAAAAAAAAAAGCAACCTAAATTATTCTTGATCATAAAGTAAAATTTGTTTGAAGATATTGCTTTCAAAGCACAAAACACTGGAGAATCACTTTAGGATTTTAGTGACAGTTGTTACAGAGAGGGAATAATTTACATTGAATAATTATATTACCATCTGCATGGAAAAATATTGTTAATAGCAGAGCATCAGTGGAAGCAGTTGCATACTTCTACTCATTGCATTTAAGGACAATGATGAAGACTCTATGGAACAACAGCTGATACAAGATGGTTGTTGAGCAAGGACTTTTTCATTTTTGTTTCGTTCTTGATGCTGCGATTAATTTTCTGGTATGTTTTTCATTTGGTCATTTAACCTCTGTGTTCTTGTGTTTTCATCTTGACAAAATGCACAGACACATTTCTTGTATGAGGTTTGTGAGGTTTAACAATTGTCTGTAAAGTTGCATGAAATTCAGATATAAAACAAAATAAAATTGACTTGCAACCTGGTATTTTTGTATTATAAGAAAAGTCTGTGAGAAAATCTACATATATTCTGTTTGTTTTAAACAATCAGGGACACAACATGGAACTGTAGGCTGCAGAAGGGTGCAAGGCCACTAAATAACACTGTGAGTTGTGTAATGTTAAGGGAGGAAGGGGAAAGGTGCAGTGCTTCAACATCCAGGCTGCAAATGTCTAACACCTGCTCAGCTTAGAGCAAAGATTGATGCAGTTAAAATTCTGCATTAGCAATGTTTCTTTCTTCCTGCTCTGATACTTGCTATATTGCCACATGTTCTTTAGAAGGACAAAGCAAAAATATGGTCAAAACAGACATCACTGAAAGCTTAAAGAAACAGCAGTAACAAACTGCTTTGCAAGCCAGTCCCTTGCTGATTGTTTTACAGTATGTGAGTCTGTGGATATCACATCACGGCAGAGAGCAGTATGTATGACATGTATTGTGAAAACACGGAATAGAGCCTCCTGCTTTCTGATTGTGTGTGTTAGCTCTGTACACACAAGCATCTTGCAGCCTCTACTGCTCTGCATCTTGTTCAGATATGGAATAGCTCCAGCAGGCTCATTTCTCATTTCATCTGAATTACTTAAGCAGTAATGCATATCTTGGACGTGTACTCAAAGCCCTGTGGTTTGTTTTCTTGGGTATTGTTATCACCAGAAAAATCTATGCCACTTCAGCTTTGGCCTATAGATCCCCTTTACAGTGTGTTGTGTTGCTTCTTACCGTCTTGTAAGAAGCAGCACACTTAGTTGTTATGTAAATATGTATTTGTGCCTGTTCAAATTTGATCTCCCTGGCAGGAAAGCATGCATCTCCTGGGGGCAGAAATCATATATTATTTTTCATTTCAGTATCATACTCCTCTTAATGCTTTTGAGCTTAAAAATGGAGTGCTACCATTTCCTAGCGCTCCCATCTTACTGGCCCATGACAGTGAGACAGGAATCAGGTCCAAACTGTTACTTTGAAAAGTTGATGGTGGATGTTGTAAAGGCTTTCTTCTTTACAACTTTTTCCTTGATCCCTTCTGCCACAAATGGTGAGGGACCACAGAAGCATGCATATGCCTTGCATATAGATGTGAACCTGGTTGTGCTTACAGCCAGAGTGAGCATGGTACTCAAGGCTGGAATTTATTTTTCCAGTTAGTATTAACAGTGTCCTTTCTGTCTGAGGACAAAGCTGATTGTGGGTGTGAGAATCTTTTGCCTCCTTTCAGCATTCAGCTCAAGCGTTACATCCCTCAAACAGCCTGTGGCACCGGAGTCAGAGCAGGGAATTGTCACCGCATCATTTATGACATTCCCTGCAAGGAAACACTTTGCAGCAAGACCAGAACCAAGGGGTCAGCAAGGAAGATAACCCACCCTGATGATCTCTCCTGCCCTGACCTGACAAGGTTCTAGTTCAGCTAGTGGTAGTGCCACACTGTGAGTGCAAGCATGAAAGGGAAAACCAAGAAGGGCTGAGATACGACTTTAGGAGAAGGCACAGCCTGCAGTCAGTGTGAGAGCATTGCCATCAATAGGACATCCAGGGCTCGCTGTGCAGGGTGACACTAATTGAAGGAGCATCATCAGCATGGCGTGCCAGTTCCAAGGCCAAAATCTGTTCTTACGGAGTCATGGGATTATGGTTGGCACCTACGGCTCAGGCAAGAACTTCTAGGGAAATGCAGCCTATTGCAGAAACACAAAATGGTTAAGCACAGGTTCTGACATTTTGCCATTGAAGAAAAACCTGCTGGGGGCTTCAAAGGCAGCAGTAAAAGGTCCCTCCTGTCTTTCTCTTGCTTTGGACAAGGATGATGAAAAACACTCAAAGCAGCAGCAAAATTAACATATTTGGATGTTATCAGTAGAATCTGCAGTTCTGTGCTCTGGCCCCCAGGCAGAGCGGCAGGAAGCCAGTAGGGGTTTTCTGCATGCCAAGCATTCCCAAATATTGTGGAAAAATTTCCCATCCTTTCTTTCCCAAAGCTGCCTGTTTTCCAAACAGTGATTGAGTGCTGACAACATGTTTCTGAGTGCTTGGATGTGGGCAGGCCTGTTTGTGCTAATGCACTGCAAGGTGAAAGCTATTTTTTTCAGAGGATAAAAATGGCAGAGTTTCAGTTCTCACCTTCTCAGTCCAGAACTTCTATTGCTGGTGAGTGTTAAACAGTCTGTGGATGTAACTGTAACTATTGCAATTATTGTTGGGTTTTTCCAAAAGGTCCTAGATCAGCTTTCCCCTCTCACAGAATTACTGGGATTTTTAAATCTTTTCCAGTTTGCAAGAAAGTGTAGAATTTGGGAAGGCTTTGAACACACTCATATTTGTCTGTACCCTTGCCCATATATTGAGTTGCTGTGAGGTTCTTGCCTTACCAAGTCGCAGGTAGTCCAGTCACAACATTCACATTATGCTTACCCTTGTCAATGCCTGATAATGGCAATAGTTGTGACTCCACATGATTTCAAGGCAGGGTGGAAAACATTATAACAGAGACAGATCATATGACATCCCATGCTGGCACTGCAAAGCCATGTTCTCTCTCGTACAATGACTGGAAGCGCCTCCTACATTTATCAAAATTTTGGTTCTGTCATCACATATCTGGTGTGAATCTGGTCAGGTAATATCGCCATCATTGGAGGAGATGTGAGGTCTGTGGGTTGTGTCAACAATCTGCTGCCCACAGTAATCTCCCTGCCTGTCCCTGAGAGTCTCCAACACATCAAAAATGAAAAGACTCAGTTCACGCATTAAATTTTGAGGACTGCAGATATAAATTCTGCTACATACTGAATGATTTAACATTTAGAGGCAGACAAAACACACCAAAAAAATATAGCAGAAAAAGAAAATCAAGGTATGTGTGAACTTCTTTTAAAAAGTTTGGTTTGATTTGTTTGTTTTCTTGTTTTCCTGCTGTAGTGCTTTGCACTCCAGAGGCTGTAATACAGCTTTTGAAATCTGCACATTTGCCCTACAATTAGAGGAAGGAAAAGATAATTTGAGTCGATGGATTTTTTTTATTTTAAGTTTGATTGAAAGGCTCCGCTCATATAAATTAAGCTGTGCTGACTTACAGCTGAATATTTGGCCCAACAAGTTAGTATAACATCACAGATGGCATATTATCTGTGATCTGACAGTCATTTGCTATTCCATTATGGTGAAAACCACAGTTCGTTAAATAAGACATGAAAACTAAATTTTTCTCAAGTTCCAGAAAAATGAACAGATGAATTCTGAAAATAATGACTACAAAGAGGTTCAGCATTAATAATAGTAAAAAAGAATTCGCAGCCTAAGCCGAGCTTCTATATGTCTTTCTGATAGAGATTGATGGCACAGATGAAACCTAACATCACAGAGAGCAGAATTTCCTTAAGCAACACAAATGAGAAAGACATTATTAGAGCAGCATTACATTCAGTCAGAGGGTCAAATTCAGTGTAATGTTTTCCATTAAACAAGATCAGAAGTTATATAGACCTGAGCCAGTACATTTCACAAACTACAAAATTTGTGTATTTTCTACAAAATGTAGAACTTCTTTGGCATGTTACCTGTGCCTGTGTACAGTGTACAGCCTGGAAATAGGACAAATGCAGATCTTAGGAGTCTGAAGGCTTTGGGGTAAAGCTTCTGAGATGGTGTCAAATTCATCTCTGAGCCCAGTAGGTACCTGAATATGAAAGTGATGCAGACGAAACTCCATGGACAGACCCAAAAATGGAAACATGAAGGAAAGGAGCTCAGACACTTATTAAACTTCAAGGCAACCACATTTTCCATTGAGTCACGACGTTGAACAGGCAGTGGTAGAAGAAAAACAACCTCTAAGGAATCAGTGGCTATTGCTGTTCCTGTCCCAGGTCCCAGCAGTGGTTGTACTAACCATAATTGTTATCAGTCTGGCCACCATAAAGTTCCCTTTTCTCACCTGGATGTTAAAGAGCAATTTGGTCAAAGAACCTCTGCACAGAAACAAGTAGGATGAGTTTAGAGAAGGATGAATGTTTTCCCTTTCAGATCAAAATAGCAGTGATCAAAAGGACAAAAAAAGAAGTTATTTTGCTGAGAGCAGCTCAGATCACACATCCTTCTGTTTACTGGGGCATGTTTAGCATAAGTCTGTGTAATTCATCACTTTTCCTGGATTTATTGCTTTGTAACCAAGCAAGGGGAAATTTTCCATCTTCCTTTTGCTTCTGTGTTTTTCTCTTCTTTTCTTTATGACTCTCTGTTCTCTTCTTCAGTTTTGCTTGATCTTTCTTGAATCCCTTGAGCATCTTCAGGCCCATATTAAGACAGAATACTCCAAGCAAAAAAACCTGAGATCTCATTCCCAGTGTGACAGAATCAGTGGTTGCTGAGGGAGATAGCTTCATTTTTCAGCTCAGGTCTCTTGTAAACACAAAATATGATGGGTCTTAAACCATCCATCATAAAACCTAGGTATGAACATTACAAAATTAGCCACATGAGGAAATATGCACCTGTATGTGTGTGCACATATGTACATTTTAGATCAAAGGAGAATTACCAGATTTGAAGCTGATCATTTTATCGTTGATTATTGAATCTGTTTCATTGCTTCTTACTGCTCTTAGAAAAGCACTGTATCTCAAGCTCAAGACATAAAGGTAAATAATTGAATCTCAATGGCATTTTTCTGAATTGTTGTTTTCTTATTTCATTATCAATTTTTCTGATTTTTTTCTTTTTTTTTTTTTTAAGAAGAATGCTAGGAAATAGCTAAGAGAAACATTTCATTTTTTTCTTGACTAACAAAATTACCATAATCCTAGTTTTGCTGCTAAGAGGAAGGGCTGTATTAGTTGCAATGTGTGCTGCACTGGGCCAAGTCTGAAAGTCTGTCCTTTAGCAGTCAGTGCTTAAAGTTCAGTTTTAAGGTATTTTTGAGGGTTTTTTTTCAAAAATACCTGCTGGATTATTTTTCATTTATTATGAGTGAGGTGTAGAACTGTTGGCATCTCTGAGGAGTATGGTGGGTGGGTGAATACATAGCTTCCCTTCCTCTCCTTCCCTTACAGACACTCACCTCTGACTTTTGCGTGGAATTTTCTTTAAAAAAATCTTTGGAACATCAAGGTACAAAACCACAGGGGAAGTCTTGCAATATTTTCTTGAGAATAGCTTCTTCTGGTTTTCTCTGTGCATGCCTGGGGAAAGGTATTCAGAAAGACCTTCAGGAGGCAGTCTCCTCAAGCTCTCACAATCTGAATGTTCGCTGATTTATGACCCGTTATTTTCTTTATATAGCATTTGTTTATTTGTTTTATTTTTTGTTTAGTTTGATTTTTCTCATGCAAAGCACTCCAAGTGATCAAGTTCAGCAAATATGCTTAGTGGTTAGATGAAAAGCAAGGGCCCAAACATCCAAGTTCTGCTTCCCAATCAGGCACTGACTCAACTACTCAACTTGGTTGATCCATGTCACTCCTTATGTTTCATTTTCTCCCTTATACCACAAAATTACTTAACTTCCAGACTGCTTTCTTAATGCTTAATTTATTCATGACCATGAAGCCCTTAAAATCATCAAATGAAGGGCAATAAGTAAATGCAACATATTACTGGTACTCTTTTTACTCATTATTCATTGTAACTGAGAATGTAACTGGAATGAAAGTCAAGTGCTAGGATTAAATTCTGTTGTTAAAAATAGCCAAGAAGTGTATTTCCAAATCCATAATTTCAAGGTTAGCTATTTTCTTTTAATACAAAGAATGGATTTGACCTGCAGAAATTAGGGCCTGACTCAGTCAATCCTCCTGTAGGTAAATGCACCGTGACAGGGTAGTTAACTAGATGAGAAAGCAGTTGCTGAATAAGATCCTTAATACTTTCACCTCTTGCAGTGAGGTTTATATTTCAGTTACACTAACTTAAATATTCTGGTATATATTATCTCTTTGAACCATACATAAAATTGATGTTAAAGAGACTGAAGTTGCAACACCACAAGGTTTACTACAGGCTTTTAACTTTGATTCTGATATTTCATATCAATATGATTTCCACCCGAAAAGCAGTAAACTACATGTTTAGTCTAAGCAGGCTCTTTGTACAAGAACATCTTAACTGATTTTCGTATATTTCACTGGTTGCCTACCATTCTTGTTTTGGGTGTTTGATGAGGAGGTGCTGCTAAACTCCTGCATGCTTGACATTAAATTATATGATGGAAATACTGAGAAACTAAATGATCCCATTTAGATTAAACAATATTTCTGCTTTGAAAAGTTATCCAGATTTGACAGGATTAGAATAACAATTTCACTGAAGTTATTATACTTTGGAAGACGAGATGACAGGAATTCTGAAGCCTACTCTATGTGCTCTCAAACTGACCTGATGCCTTTTAATCTATCAGTTTACTGATACAATTACAGGAAAAAAGCAGTAAGATTGATTGATATGATGGAGACATGACCTTGAGCTGAATAGAACAGGTGAGTAGACTTAGACTGGGTTCTGAGCAGGGACTTTGCACTGAGATGGCATTTGGAATCTGATACTTTAGATTCTTTGTCCCTGACAAAACTGGAAAAGGGCTTGCCACATTCTTGGAAAAAGTCTTAGACACAAGCTGCCCAGAAACAGCTACCTTGTCAAATAATTACCTTTTGCAAAGAAGTTGCCTAAGGCAATTTTTCATCTATATTATCTCAATTACTAGCTTCAGATGAAGGTGGGTACTTTGCATGTCTTCTTTGTCCTCCTTGTATTTAAAGACAATTTGTATCCAACTGCAAGTCTACATCAAAACCTTTACAACTCCATAGTCATTTTGAAGCTGCGGTGACTGATCAGAGAGTGAGATCCAGTTGTACAGAGGGGTTCCCAAGGTCAGGAACCCATCCAGCCTCATCACAATTCCAAAGCCCTTGGGCAACGAACAGGGCATTGCAGAGTAGTGAGGGCATGGCAAGGCAGTTTGCACTGCACTTCCTGCAGGCAGGGTGGGCGGGAAGGTGTCTTCTCTGACCATCCGAGAGCAGCCTGTGGAGGCAACAGACCCAGAAGCTGTTATGAAGTCAATGAGTGGCTCCAAGATTGGTGTCAGGGGAAAAACTTTGGGTTTCTTGACCATGGCACGATCTACTCAACACTTGGTCCCAGATGGGACAAAACTATCTCAGATAGGGAAAACAGTTGTTGCACAGGAGCTAGTGGGGCTTGTTGACAGATCTTTAAACTGGCTTTTAAGAGAGGAAGTGTCAAAACCAGTAATGAACGGTGGGATGGTATGCCAAAACTTGAGGAAATGATCACTAATGAGATATATAAATATGCTTCACTAGGCATTGGCTACAATGTACCACACTTGAAATGTTTCTACACTAATGCACAGAGAATCAGGAGCAAAAAAAAGCTCAAAGCTCAAAGTTTTGGCACACTCTCAGAGATTTGACATCACTGGCATAAATGAAACCTGGTGGAATGAGTCCTGAGACTGGAGTGCTCTGATGGATAGTTACAGGCTCTTCAGGAGGGATAGGCAGGGCGGGAAAGGTTGAGAGGTGAAGTGTATAGAGCTCAGAGTTGGCAATGGCACAGTTGAGAGCCTCTGGTTAAGAAACAAGGGGCAAACAAATAATGAAGATGTCACCACGGGAGTCTGCTATAGACCACCCAGCCAGGACAATGATGCTGATGATTTATTCTTTGAGGAACTAAGGAATGCTTCCAAGTAAACTGTCCTTGTCCTTATGGGGGATTTCAACTTGTCAGAAATTAAGTGTCATGCAGCTGGTATAGTCTGGGCCAGAAAATTCCTAAAAAACCTGGATGACAATTCTATGGAACAGGTCCTAAGAGAGCAGACTCAGAAAGGTGTTCTTCTTGATCTACTGCTTGCCAGCTGAGACGGTCTCATGAGCCAAGTGGACATTGGCAGCTGTCTTGGCTGCAGCGACCACGAAGGGATTGAGTTTAAAATCTTTGTTGACAGAAGGAAAAGCACCAGCAAAACCTCAGCTCTGGACAGACATGACGAGAGCAGATTCCAGGCTGCTCAGGGGACTAGTGAGTAATATACACTGGGAAAATGCTTTGGCAGGTGCCGGGGTCCCACCAGTGCTGGTCACTTTTTGAACACCATCTTCTAAGGGCACAGGAGCAAGCAATTCCTGAATGTTGGAAGTCAAGCAGGTGAGACAGGCCAGCTTGGCTGAACAGGTCTCTTCTCTTGAAAATAAGGCAAAATTGAAAGATGTATGCCCAGTGGAAACAAGGTCAGGTGGAAGGAATATAGACATGCTACTCACCACTGTGGGGAGTAAAAATGTGCAGCCAAAGCTCAGCTGGAGTTGAAGCTGGCCACAACTGAGGGGGACAGTGAAAAGACCTTTTTAAAATATATTAATGGCAATAGGCAGTGTAAAAATAAAAGCCCATTACAAGATGAAGACAGTCACATCACAAACAGGGACACAGCAGATGTGTTTATGCATTCTTTGCCTCTTCAACACAGATGATGGATCAAGGAGGTCTCAGTGCCCAGAGCTAGATGACCATGATTGTAAGAATTATCAGCTCCCAGCTGACCCTGAAATTGTGCAGGATCTGCTGCTCCAGCTGGATCCCTACAAATCTGTGGGATCTGATGGGAGTCATCCAAGAATCCTCAAAGAGTTGGCTGATGTCATCGCAAAACCTCTCTAGATGATTTTTAAGCAGTCTTGGGAATCCGGAGAAGTCTCAGCTGACTGGAAGCTGGAAAATGTTGTCCCAGTTTTCAAGAAGGGCAAGAAGGAGGACCCTGGAAACTACAGGTCTGCCACAGTCTCTCTTCAGTGCCTGGAAAAGTTATGGATAAGATTATTCTGGGAGGTATTGAAAAACACCTGAAAGACAAGTCATTGGTCACAGCCATAACAGGCTCATGAGAGGAAAGCCCTGCTTGTCAAGCCTGATTTCCTGTTACAACAAGCTAATCCACCTAGCTGATCAAGGGAAGCCAGATGATTTAATCTTTTTGGATTTCAGTAATGCTTTTGATAGTGTCTCTCTCAGGAGCCTTCTAGACAAAATATCCAGCACACAGTTGGATAAACACATCATTTGATGGGTGAGCAACTGGCTCACAAGTCAGGCACAAAGGGCCACAGTAAATGGGGTGGCATCAGGCTGGTGACCTGTCATTAGTGGGATTTTACAGGGCTCACCTTAGGCTCTGTGCTCTTCAACATCTTCATAAACTGCTTGAATGCAGGACTGGAAGGGGCACTAAGCAAGTTCACAGTACAAAATTGTTGACTCGTTTAGAGGCAGAGAGACCCTTCAGTGAGAGATAGACAAATTGAAGGGCTGAGCAATCACCAGCTGTATGAATGTGAACAAGTGCCAGATTCTGCATGTGTATTGGAGCAGCCTTGGATGTACAGAGACACTGGGGAATGAGATGCTGGAAAGCAGTGCCACAAAAAGGAACCTGGGGTCCCTGGCTTATAGTAAGTTGAACATGTGTCAGCAGTGCCCTGGTGGCCAGGAGGACCAAGTGTGTCCTGGGGGACATCAGGCACAGCATCACCAGCCAGGCAAGGGAGGGGATTGTCCCACTCTGATCTGCACTGGGGTGACCTCACCTTTAGTGCTGGGGGCAGCTTTGGGTGCTGCAATAGAAGAGAAATATAAAGCTATTGGAGAGTGTACAAAAGTGGGACATGAGGATGGTGAAGGGCCTTGAGATGAAGCTGCATGAGGAGCAGCTGAGGTCACTTGGTCTGCTCAGCCTGGAGTAGAGAAGACTGAGGGGAGATCTCATTGCAGTTACAACTTGCTTGTGAGGGGAAGAGGAGAGGCAGGCACTGATCTCTTCTCTGTAACAGGACCTGAAGAAATGGCCTGAAGTTGTGTCAAGGGAGGTTTAGGTTGGATAATAGAAAAAGGTTCTTTACCCAGGGGGTGGCTGAGCACTGGAAGAGGCTCCCCAGGGAAGTGGTCACAGCACCGGCCTAACAGAGTTCAAGAAGCATTTGGACAACACTTTCAGATATATGGTGTGACTATTGGGGATGTTGCCATGTAGGGCCAGGAGCTGGGCTCAATGCTCCCTCATAGTCCCTTCCAGATCAAGATATTCTCTGATTTTGTGATTCTGTTATTGTAGTATTAGTTGTGTAAAACTCAGTGCTAACTTTAGCCATAGCTGTTGAAATAATGCTGTCATGTGCTCTTTTTCCAAGTGTTGTTTTATTTTTTTTAAAGTTACTTAAACTAGAAGAATAAAGCTTGAAATGTGTTATGTGTCTAGCTAAATCTTTTCACCAATGTCACTCTCCTGACTCCCCCCTCTCTAACACATAGAAGTTACCCATTGTCCCTTTCACAGGCCTTATACAGGCCTCTCTGTCTCCCATGCAGTATGACAAGATAAATTCTCAGATCTTATCACTCACGATGATCCTACAGTGCTCCATGATGGATCTCCAACACATGCCATTTTCTGCTTGTTGTGGTTATCATTGTTTAAACCCAGCTGGCAATTAAGCCCCACTCATCTGCTCACTCACTCTCTCACCAGCAGGATTAGGAAGAGAATCAGGAGAAAAAATTGAGAAAACTCATGGGTAGAAACAAAGACACTTTAATATACTACCAAAAGCTACATACAAAAACAAAGCAAAACAAGGAATTCAGCCACCACTTTCAATGGGCAGGCAGCTGTTCACCCATTCCCAGGAAAGCAGGGCTCAAGCAACACAGTGGTGATTTGGGAAATGACATCACTCCAAACGTGCCCGCCTTCCTCCCTCTTCCCCCAATTTTATTTGCTGAATATGATGCCATATAAAATGGGATATCCCTGTGATCATTTGGGCTCAGCCATCCTGGCTGTGTTCCCTCCCAGTTCCTTGTGCACCCGCCCACCTTCTTGCTGCCAGAAGATAACATATTTAAGAAGAAATCAAAACAATGGGTGGACACACTCCTTTTTAGACAGAGGAGGAGGAGGAGGTGAGAATATGTGAGGGAAAACAACACAGAGACACCAGGGGCAGTGGAGAAGGTGGGGGAGGGGAAGCTCCAGGCACTGGAACCAAGATTCTTCTGCAGGCCATGGTGATGACTATGGTGAAGCAGATTGTGTCCCTGCAGCCCATGGAAGCGCGCGGATGCCTGGAGGAGGCTGTGGTCCAGCGGGAGTCCCAGTGGAGAGAGAGGCCTTGCTCCTGAGATGGAACAGCCTGGCCTCAGAAGTCTGTGCCCTGTGGACAAGGGACCCTACACTGCAGCAGTTTTGGGAGGACTGTCTGCCCGTGGCAGGAGCTCACATTGTGGCAGGATCTGGCAGGCTGCTGTTTCTGAGATTGGGACCCATGGTTATGCAGAGGAAAAGACTCCTCTTCCTGAGCAGTGGAAGAAGATCTCAGTGAGGAACTGACCTACCCCTTCCCCTGTCGCCGTGTCCACTGGCCGCTTAACTGGCCTGCTGTGGCCAGGCAGGACGACTTTTCAGTGTGTGGTCACCTGCACAGGCACTCAGGCTGCTGCTGCTTTCTCAAGCCTCCCGGAGGCGAGCTGTCGCTTAGCA
>VZRN01000750.1:199581-254011 GCA_013397935.1 Dasyornis broadbenti
TTTTTTCTCTAGAGAGTGGCTTTAGCCTCTCTAGGAACACAAAAGCCCTTCTACATTCCTGTTGACAACGCATCACTACTTTTAAGCTTCTTGAAGCACATAATCAGATTTCTAAGAATAAAGCATTATTACATCTTATGCACTTTTCCAAAACACAGGGGGTTTTCCCAGTGTCAAGGGATGGGAACAGTTGCTAGAAAATGTGATGCTTTTAGAGTAAACATTTTTTATACAGAAATAAAGCATTCCGTCGTACGCAGAAAGATCTATGTAAATCTTATGCACTGCTGCTATAACATCGTGGATATTATTTTTCAGATATTTTCTTGTTATACTTTATTATATTTTCTTTATCTTGAAAGAGGATGAGAAATTCCCACCACTTATATTCTGACACAGAGAAATGTTGTTATATTACCCTTCCCAAAGGCCTCATTTTTATGAACATATAAAAATTAGTATCTATTTTATAACATATAATTAGTTATATATATGTATAAATATTATACAATAACTATGTGTTGCTGGAGTATTTATTTGAGATAGAAGTTCTGTTATTCTGATAATGCTACCATATTTTTAAGTTATTGTCACTGTGATTCTCTAATTGTGGTTTTTGCCCAAGTTATTTTTATTCAATTTTTTAAAAAATCATTATTAATTATTATATGAAAGCAAATTTTGCCAGCATTTAAAGTAATATAGCATTATGCATATTTTAGGCTACATGATAAGAGAATGCTGTAGAAACAATACTGTCTGTTTCCTTACTCATTCCAATGCCTGGAAGCACTGATTGGGTTTGTCCTCTACATTTTACAAAACCTGAGTACCTTTGAGGAATGAATGGTCATAACCTAATCTGATCTAATTGAAGAGTGTTTAATGATATAGATCTTTTAAGAAATACTGAATGCATACAAATATGTGCCAGATAAACAACTATTTCATCTGAATATCACATACACAGGAATATTTCTGATATTACATTACATCTATTAGATCCCATTACAGAGGTACTTTACTAAATCAAATTATTTAAAAAGTGATACATTTATTATTCTGTTGGGAAAAAAAGATTACAGAGGTACTTTACTAAATCAAATTATTTAAAAAGTGATACATTTATTATTCTGTTGGGAAAAAAAAATGGAAAGCCAAAGAGTGTTTCAACTAGAGGAGGGAAAATTAATCTTTCTGTTTATATGTGCAGTGAAAAACTACAATATTTTGAAGTAATCCAATCATTTAATGAAAGTAATGGTTGCAATAACAAAGTAATTTCCTAGAAAGTAGTAAGTAATTTCTTTCAAGAAATCACTTTTTTTTTTCCCCACTATTTGAGTTCAGAAAGTGGTTTACAAGAGGAAAGTCATTGTCAGTCATTGTGATATTCCAGAAAAACTGGCTAAGAGAATGACCCTCAATAGTCTATCACACAGCAAAATTTAGGACAGTTTTGAATCCTAGAAGGTATTTTTTTGGATTTTTTTTCAGAGTTTAGGCTTATATATAAATAATTTGTGTTGTCATAAGAATGCTATAAAGTGCTTCCAAACCTGAATTTCCAATAAATCATTTTATTTTCGTGAATTTTGTTTTAGGCTGTGGAGTCCTTAGCAAAATGTACCAAGTCTGGCTAATCCACTAAATACTAATCTGCAAGAAAATACTTGCTCTGGTTACCCAGGCTACAGATTTTATCCAGTGAGGTTAGATAGATCTCCACACTCTCCACCTTGTGGGCTTCATACAGAGAGCTTGTCCAGAAAACTTGCTAGTCTTGAGAAGACACCGTGATTTCTAGTGTGCTTTGGCAGAATGAGATAACCCACATAAAAGGTGAAGCTTCTTGGTGAAGTATAAACGTGACCACAAGAGTAGCCAGAGCACAGAAGCTGCTCTTCTACACTCATGCTGGACTGTTTTCCTTCGCAAGGAAGGCACCAGACTGAGACTTAGAGCTGTGCAAGCCAACACAGGAGCTGTGCTGCACATTCGCATGGTGAGGGTGACCAAGAGGAGAGGAGCAGGGTTCTGCACAATGGTGCAGTGTTGATCTGAAAACACTGCCAGTGGATGATCCGCCAAGTGAGGCGGGGAACTTAGAATCCCAGCCACTTGCGGGCTGCTTTGAAAGAGCTCTGGCCTTGAAGCAGGTGGCAGAGTTATGTTCCCATCTGCCGGCTTTTGTTGTGCACAGGGCCATGGCATTGTGTCATTCATATTAGGATCTGTTGTCTAACCTGTTGTGGTGGTAAGGCTCTTAGACATGAGTGGCTGGGCACTAGGCTGTGCATCTTCTTCTGTGCCAGATTCATCCCAAGCTGAACTAAACATCATCACCATTGGGGTACTGGTGGATAGCAATGACAAAACTCCCACTGGCCTTCACATTTCACCCTTTGCATTGTCTAAGTACTGGAAATATGGGACTATTGTGATCTTTATAAGCATTAGCAAGAGGGGAGAATGGAGTGGCTGGAGGGCATGGGGTTAATGGGAATATGATGACAACTCAGTAGCAGCTTTGTCAGGGTTGCTTCAGCTGTTTATATCATTGCTTCTGCTCTTTAGCTGGAGAAGAGCTTTCACGACTAAAGCTCTTCGTTTTTCCCTGCTGCTGTAGTCAGCCTAGCAGGGATTCTTTCATAATGCTCCAAGATTTATAGCAGCAGCAGCAGACTTGCCTATAACTGGACGAAATCCAGAAAACAACGCTTAAACCATTCCATGTAACAGCGGCCAAGTTCCACATACAGTAAGAAAATTCACACAGCATTGAGATCATCCAAGTACTTGAGTGTTCTGATACTGAAAAATATATTCAGTTATTCCATTTTAATTTGGTGCAAAATCTTGGCAGAACTTGAAATATATACACTTCCAGACTCAGAGTCACTACAGCCTGGGATAGGCAGCAGATAAGGCTCCTTGCACAGGATACCTTTCAACACCATCTGTGCTTTTCTTAGAGTTGTTAAGATCTGACAAGTTTACTTTGAGGATAGCCTATTTTTTAAAGTATTTCTTGGGTTGTTTATTATTTTAGGAGTAAGACAGATTTTTCTACTCTCATTTCATTGTTTTCATAAATTAAAAAAAATTTCTGCTGATACAAAACCAACTTTCATCAGAATTTAATTTTACACAAAAACTATACTTTTATTCATTGATTTCCTGACAATTTCTTTAAACTAGAAGCATAAAGTGAAGAAACACTTGTGAAAAGCCTGTCTTGCAATTGCAGAGAACTCTGAGGCTATGATATGCAACAGTTGTTCTGCGGGAGGATTCACAGTAGCTGTTCCAGACATAAATGTTCACTTTTCATTACTAAGAAAGGCTTTTTAAGTTACTTTTGTGTCTTCTTGACCATGCAGTGCAGTCTCTGATTCAATGGGCAAAATGTTATTGATTTCAAATCAGCTCTGTGCATTAGCTATTTTATACAAGAAAGAGAAAATGTTATAGTCAAACCATTATAATGTAACAGCTGATGGAAAGACCTTATTACATCATTGTATTTGTTAAGACCAGAGGAGACTAGTCTGCTATGGAGCCATGAACTTGGGAACTATGGTGTTTAAATGTTAACTCAGATGAAACCATTTAACTAAGTAGTCACCACAAACACAACATAAGCATCTCGGTGTTCTTTTTTACTATATGCCTTATAGAGATTACGACTTAAAACTCTTATTTTAAAAGAACTGTGTGTCATATAGCACCACAGGAGTCATCTATTAAGGCCCATTGCCTTACACTAAAAGTGGGCAATCTGATTTATAGTTTTATGTATATAGATACATACAATCATAATCAAAAAAGAAAAATGCCTCTTCTTAAGTTCCTGATAAGAAATGTAGGATCATGAAAGTTAAGACAAGCTATTGACATGGAAGGGATCTGACAAAATATCAAACAGCTTCCTGATCTGTTGTCCATGATCATAGACTCAGCTATTTTGAAAACTGCCATTATATAAGATCTGTGCTTTTAGGCTGTCAGTGCCTTTGCAGATTTCTTCAGGTCAGCGAGAGACTACCAAGATGCTGCCATTTATTTCCAAAGGCACTCAGTTCCCTTCAGAGCTGGGAAACCCAAAGGATCTCTGCTGAGTCACAAAATGGTTGAGATTGGAAGGGACCTCTTGCTCTAAGCTGGGTCACAAAGAGGAGCCTTCTGGGGCCATGCAGAGTTTGGGTTTGTGTTTATCCAAATACAGAGAATCCACAACCTTCCTTGGCAATATGTTCACTGACTTGTGTATACCCAATAGTCTTTATTCAGAGTGTAAGTTTCACTGAAGTCATCAGTATATTCTCTTCTAGTCCCACAGACCTGAGATGGGAAAATATGATGACAGCAAGTCACATGCGATAGTGAACAGTCAGCTAGACACATGGCACAGTCCCTGGGCAGACACATTACCAACCAAACACACGAACCAACCAGCAATGCCAAGTGCTTAATATTAGAAAGTTTTTTTAAAGAGGTTTTGTGGGAAGAAGCTACAATATATAAAGGAAAAGTATATTGTTACTATAATCTCATTTGTCTGATAGTTGCATTACAGTTGACCTATAGCACTGGCTTTGACCCTTTAATTGCTGTATTTAATTGCGATATATTTTCAGACCTGTTGCATCCTCAGTCCAGCCCATCCTTGATTAGAGATCTACAAGGCAAAAATGCGAACTGTTTGCTATTAAAACGTATGTCATACGATGTCTAAACACTCAGTCTCTTTTTAAATCTTCAGCTTTTATAGCTATCAAAGCGATCTTCTGGACCATGCAAGTGGTTGTGTTCTTAAACTCTCTGTCTATAAAAGCTTTTCAAAGCCAATTTTTTTTACAATTGTTTTCCTGGAATTTGATAGTGTTTTGCAACAATAGCAACAAAACTTGACATATGTTTCTCAGACTCAGGAAAGAAAGTTCTGTAAGCCATCACTGTAACTCCTGATAACAACAGCTTAGTAGAAAATATCAGTTTTCCCTCTTCACATGTAGAGTTTATTTTTTTTAAAAGCTAGTGATTTTTAAGTGTAATTATAATTGTCTTTCTGGTTTTTTGTTTGAGGTTTTAATGTCCATTTCTAGTGTTATTTCCAGTTACAGACCAGTTATTTTTGATACAGCTGTTTTAAAATAAGATTTAAACAAAATAAAACATTGCATACTATGGATGACCAGAAAATAAGCCCTGTGTAGTAAAATGGAATTTTAATATGAATCAGAAAAAACCCATATTTTTTTAATGAAAAAAAAAATGTGTGTGTCATAGTTTAAGCCTAGCCAAAATGCCAGGTACCCCCAAATTAACACACCCACACCCAGGGCTCGTAAGTTGAGATATGGAAACCCAAGAGAAGACGCACTCAAATAGGCAAAACAGGACTAACTTAGGTTGCAAAGTGATCTAATTTATTGCTAACAGAGTCAGAGGAGTAAATGAGAAGTAAAATAAACTCCTCAAGACCACCGTTTCTCCACTCACCCCCTCCCTCCTTCCCAGCAGCTGCACAAGGGAACAAGGCATGGGGGGGGTTAGGTCAGTTCATCACCCAGATCTTCTTCCCCTGCCCGGGGAGAGGCTCTTTTCCTCTGCGTAGCCATGGGTCTCACTGTCGGCAGCCCGCCCGACACTGCTGCAGTGACGCTGGTCCCCACACAGGCAAGCAGTCTCCCCAAAACTGCTACGGCGTGGGGTCCATCTTCCACGGGGTATAGACCTCTGAGCCAGGCCGTTTCCATCTCGGGAGCAAGGCTTCTTCTCTTTACTGGACTTCTGCTGGACTTCTCTCTCTCTCGCTCTCTCTCTCTCTCTCTCTCTCTCTCAGGCACCCACCCACTCCATGTGGGACACTCAGTTCAGTCTCAGGGTGCAAGTCAAGGCCTGTTTCTCCACTAGGACTCCCTCTGGACCACGGCCACTTTCAGGGTATCCACTCGCTTTGGGGCAAGTGGATCTCAGCATTTCCCGTGGGCCCCCATGGGCTGCAGGGGCACCCCCTGCTTCACCATGGGCCTCACCACGGCCTGCAGAGGCTGCAGAGCTCCGGCGCCTGGAGCTCCCCCTCCCCCTCCTTCTCCACTGACCTTGGTCTCTCCATGTTGTTTTCCCTCACATACTCTCACCTACTCCTCCTCCTCTGGCTAAGGAAAAGTGCGTGCACCCATTGCTTTGATTTCTTCTTAAATATGTTTTTCACAGAGGTGTAACTGACGCTTCTAATTGGCCCAGGCTTGGCCAGCAGCATGTCCATCACCTCAGAGCTGGACATGGTGAGGGCTTCGAGAAGCTTCACAGAGGAGCCATCTTTGTGGCCCCCCCCACTAGAAAACCTGGGCCAAGCTAAACCACGACAGTGTGAAAGATTGCTCACATTTTCTGAAAAATATAATTTTGATGTAAAATTCTCAGATGGCTAAGCTGATTGACATTTCCTGCAAATGTTTTCTAAATCTGAATAAAGAATGACAGCACAAGAAACAACTTCCCTTTTAATCACAAGATGTAATACTGGTATCTAAATCCACTTTAGCTGGAGACATATCTGAATTCATATATACCTGCCTGTAGATCACTGCTCAGAATACCAATGTTTCTCTACAATAAGGAACTTCCACATGTAACATTTTCAGTTGTATTAGAAATGGGTCCAACACTATGTCTATCTTCTGCTGCAGATTGTAAGAGCCCCCTCTAAAAGGTCTACCTGTCTCTGCAGAACAGACCTCTCAGACACAGAAAGCAGCAGTATCTCAAATGCAGAAGCCATCAGCCGTAAGTCACATAAGTCATAAACCAGGTGGCATAAGTCAGACTTGCTAAATCTAAACAGCAAGAGTTTCAGTACAAGTCTATTTCAGTTCAAATTTCCAGTCCCCAAGGGGCTGGAGCATGGCCTTTGCAGCATGTGTTTACGTGGATGTGATGTTCAAACTCAGCTTTTATACCTGAAGTTTCAGTGACCATGTTCATTTTCATTTTTTATGGTCATTTGCTATTGCTTCAAAAAGCCTCACAGATATTTTATTTTTTGTCAGCTTCAGAATGTAGTGAGGTGTCAAACTTAATTTTTCTCACAGCTCCTGCATGCCAGCAGTTTGACATCAGAAAAGATACTGGACTGAATCACTGTGCAATTTCCATGACCAAAATGAAAAAAAAATTGCTGTAGGGGTTCTTGTCTTCAAACAGAAGGCAAAAAAATGCAAAACAGTGTAGTTCAGCAGCACAGGGTACTGCAGAGTTTCATGGTCATTGCTATGTTTTGTGCTGCGAGCTGTACTTTATGGTAATCAATTACATAAAAACTTCTCAAAATTTAACGTCATGTTGAAACAAAACAGAAGCTTGCTTTGTACATGGCTTCAATTTACCAGTTACACGTAAAATTCTACAAGAAATGCTGGTAGGTGTTGGCTACTTTACTGTCAGCACTTCCATCCAAAAAGTTGGTGAGTTTCATTCAGTGGAGAACCACAGCAACTGAAAGAATTCCTGAGAAAAATGCTCCATGTGCATACCTGAGTATGTGCACACATGAATGTGCATGTGCCTGAGCAAGCAATCAGGGCTCCCTGAGCATAAGTCTGCTGAGGGGCCGTTTGGCATCTCCTCTCACAGGTTTTGACAGACCTGGGCCAGCTCTCTCACAGGCCAGTAGATGTTGCCATCAGTGGTAGTGAGCCATACAAACCCGCATCACCGCTGATGGTACTCCAGATGGCAAGTCTCTGGTGCAGAAGCAGGGTCACACAGCTCAGGGCAAAAAAAAACCTGAGATTTTTCTGCAGATTTTTGTGGTGGACCACATCTGCAGGAATACTGCTTCCAAACACCTCTTTGGAAAAGGAAAGAAGTTGCCAAATTCATCTAGAGAAGAAAGACCTCTAAAAATGCAGGCCTTTGGTCTCACCTTGAGGATGTGTTAATAGTAAAAACAACTTTAAAGAGTTCTTGATGATATAGTAGTTGGAAATTGAGTAAATGCCTAAATACTTATTAGAGAATTTTATTGAATGGTTGAACACACATGGTCTGTAGCTGAGGGAGTCTGTGCGCTTTCAGCTCCTTATTATCTGTGCAGGCCCTTCAAAACAGATATGTACAAATTCACCTTTGCTTGAGCTCAGGTGATAGATGAGTGGCAGGGTGAGAAGCTGAGATGCGAGAGAGCAGATGGGAGGGGATCAAGAATGCCATTACCCTTACAGAATGTTGAAAATAGTTTTCTTGTCATCACACAACAAGCAGATCTCCAGTGATGGCTTGAACACCCAGAACTGAGGATTACATAAGGTCTTGCATCAGGACAGATGTGAAGTTTCTATATTGATTGCCCCAATTACAGCTTTAAAAACACAAGGCATTGCTCCCCTAATGTAAATAACTGCATATATGAATTGTCAAATTATATATTGCATTTTATGTATTATAGAAATTGTGTACTGATATCTCATAATTGGAGTTTTAACCTTAAAACAATATATACCTACATATTGTCCAAACATGCAAATAGATACCTAATTTCCTTAACATTTTCAAAAGTACTGAGATCATAGTTTACATATCCACAGGCCTGCATATCTTGGCAAAGGCAGTGATATAACCTCTGCCTTTGTAAATAATTGTAGTATAATGGTTTAAGCCTATGTACCACAGCTGAAAAAAACAGAGATCAAGATAAGACAAAAATCATGCACCTATGTGGTGGCACCAAGCTTGCCCTTGAACTGTTGTTGTTTAGATTGCTTTTTTCTTTACTATTTTGCAGACAATGAAAAGACAAGTGAAGTTACTGAAGCAGTAAATAAACAAGAATAGAAAGGATAAAAAAACCCCACAATTCATCCTGAAAGGAGATAATCAATATATTTCTATTTCTCATGAAAGTCAACGCTTATGGGCAAAACATCTCATCTAAACAAAAAGGCTTAAAAAACTTTTGTGTGGACTTTTGTATGTATATACATGTCTGCATAACTCCACAAGCACACACACACACACACCTACACATGCAAAATACATGTAGAAGTTTCATGTGACAAGATGTTAACTTCATCTGCTTGTATTGGTGAGATCATGTGGCAGATGAAGTAATAGAAAACAAATTGGAAGAACAGGCTTCTCACTCATGGACCCGCTACAAGGTTTTTTGAAACATTGTGCTTTCCTCTTCCTCTTCCTTTTCTATTTATATAATAATGTAAGTCCCAAGCTCTTGACAGAGTGTGTTGCACAGCTGCAGAATGCTTTACTCTGTGCAATCCCAAACTAGCTGAAATCTCTTAGCTTTGATTTTATAACAATAACAGATTAACCCGTTTTACTATTTTCATAAATGCAAGTGCATTTCTAAGAGCTGAATGTCACACTCTCCTGGATGTTTTGCAGATGAGCTGCAGTACGCCACCTGAATTTAACCTTATGTGAAATTCTGGGTTCTTGCAAGACTGCTTAGGTGCTGTGAAAGCTTCAACAAAATGAACTTCTGAGGTCCCTTCTAAAATTGGATGATTTATGATGCCATGATTTACCAAATGAAATTTGGATCTCTATTTGACAAGGGACAGCAAAGCTTGAAACATCTGGCCAAGCTCATTCCTCAGGTGATGGTTTTTGGTGGGACTGTAGAACAATTATTTCTTCCAATGTCTCTGGATATAACTTTAGCTATTTTGTGCTGCAAAATGCTCAGTAGGAGCAACTAGAGAATTTAACAGAGAAACATATCACTTAGAGCAACAATGGGAACAGAATGGAGGTTGTCATACCAGGTCCAAATTTTAACGAAATGCAACTTCTACATCAAAGTTATTTCTCCAATTGATCTTAGTAAATGTAGTGATAAAGATAAAACTGAAAACCCAAACATATTTCTGGGCCTTGTGAATTTCATTTTCTGAATAAATAATGAAGTAGCTGGTTTTTTTCAAAGTGCTTGTTGCCCCTTAACAGGACATTTGGAGAGCTAAACAAGGTAATGTGATTAAATAGCAGACTCAATAAAAAGGAACAAAATAATTTTAACTGATGAAATGAGATAAAAATAAGACAGTAAGAATTCTTCTGTTCCTGGATCTTCCTCATGTTCCTGGGTCTCTGAGTCTCACTTGAGATAATGGGGGTAAAATCATCCTCAGGTAGCATCTTCAACGGCTTGAGTAGTTGATGAAAAATACTGTAAAAGAGATATTCAGCATTTTAAATAGAAAACTGTTTAAAAACAAATCCAGATGTGTAATTTGGTAACTTGACAAACTATTTGTCTTGTTTTTCAGATGTATCGAAAAAGTACCATAACCTTTCAAAAGAGTTAGCAGCCATGATAGCTTGAAAAAAATCTAAAGTGAAGGTATCTGCATCTGTGCAGTCACTACATTAATCAGGTTTGACATGTTATTTGCAAATCAGGATTAAAGCAGTTTGTGTTTGTATTATCTCTTTGTATGGGTTTTCTCCCTGAGAAAAAAAAGCAGGTTTCACAAAATGTTGAAGACAGCTTCAGTTTATGATTTTGTGATTTGAGTGAGTTCTTGGAAAGCTAAGAATGCCACACTTCCTCAAAAAGATATGCACTTTCACAGACAAAGACAATTACTACATTTTCAGGAAAAAAGCAGAAGGAATAATGGAGGAAATTGTCCTACAGGTTGTCTCTAACATGAGACCTTTTTCACATCACCTCTCTACTATTACTAGGCAAACACAAAAGTTGTCATCACTAGCAGCTTGACACACTATTCCTTCTTCTTCTTTGCCAGTAATGCCTTACCTGGCTACAGACATCAGGACAGAAAGATCTTATTTGCCACATGTGAACAATTGCACATACCATCTCTGTGCTACCTATCAAGGTACATGGTATAATTCACAATTTCAAGTAATGCAGGGCACAGGTCTGTCTGCTTGTTAAGACCAGGGCAAGGTTGAGCGATGCTTCTGTCTGCAGAGCCCCTGAAAAGTTGTGTAAACTGGTATCTAGCCAGAATTCTGGCCTGCAACCAAAACACTGGTCATATGCCACTGCCCAAATGCGAGGCATTTTTCTGTATTTCTACACATCTACATGATACTATGGAGCATTGCTTCCCACCAAGATACCGCTCCAGCTGATTTCATTCTTTAGGGGTTATCCTGCACAAAAATTACACTGCAATGTGCACCTTACATGGGTAGCTTTGAGCACACAGGGTTCAAGTTTTAAAAAAGATACAATTTCTATACTTCTGGTCTACAACATCACAAGCTTTCTTTGAGAAGCTCAGCTACATGATACATTGGATTTCATGAGTGCCCTGAGCAGATGTCATCTGCTGCCCCATAAGATCATGCCAAAAGTTAATCTGATATGTAAATTTCCAGGTCTAAGCCATGCAGTGAATATTCTATTGGCCTCAGAAGTTCAGAGATCCTAAATGTACAAATATGCATTGGGAAACACGTGGCACAGGGAATTAAATATAGGCTGAGTGAGTAAGATATTAACACAAATTTAGACAGGCCAAAGTTCCCAAAGTTCACAAAAAGTGAACATGGCTATTGTCTAAGCTAGTGATGGAATTAAACTGAGACAATTTGCTGTTTTAAGTGATTTACTGCTAGTTGTAATGATTGTTCACTGCCAGTGCATTACCAGATAAATGACTCATCACTTACACCATTATGAGCTGCTGGATTTTCAAGCCACTCTTTCAAGAGTGCAGAAAGCCAGTTGCTTTGATAGGCATGGCGTAGTCCCTGACTCCTGGATCAGCATACCACTATAGGAGCCTATAGCTGAAATATCATGAGCACAATCTGCTTCAAGTTAGTCCTGGTTACAGATAAGATAACCTTCCGTTAAATTTTAATATACAGCTGAGAGAAGGTTGCCTCTCTACAGCACTTTGTCTGATACAGGAGTCTTTCAGAGAGCACAAGCTACATATTGAGGCAAAGATAAAAATGAAGAATTGGTCACAGCTGTACCTTTCACCTCTGAATGAAATGTGGGGCATTTCCGACCTCAAAGCTCTACTAGGTTGCATGTTCTCGTGATTTGCTGCTGTTGGCAAGGCTTGGAGATCAGTGCAGCATAGGCCACTGTAAATGCCAAGGCTGCAAGCTGATTACAGTGCTGGAGCTGTTGAACAGTTGCCAAAAAAGCAATGTATCTATAACTATTGCACTGTTGTGCACTTGTTAAAAGGTTTGGGATTGACTAGAAAACCAGTTTATTCCTTTTACTCACATATTACTCAGACTAAGTAGCAGTTTTTTCTAAAATGCTTCTAACGTTTTCAAGGGTCTCCTCAAGGAGTAACTACTACTGAGGATGACTAATAGAAGTACAGTTTGGGGCTTTGCTGTCAGTGGTATTTTACAGCTTTAGAGATTTCTCCTATTAAAATTATATAGACATTTTGTAGCCAGTTTTGATTGTGTGGGTATTAAAGAATTTAAAACTAATGCAGTGATACAGAAAATTCTCCATTAACACCTTGACTATCTAAGAACTCTGTTCATCACGAGACAAGAATTTGTAGAAGAACATTGCCCAAGGGCATCCAAAAATTTCATCTTTAGAGAGTGTTACCACGTATGTTTTGTGAGTTACTTTATTCAGCTGCTTCTTGTACCAGTTTTGACAGACATACTGTGAAATTTGTCCTTCTGCCCAGAATGCAAAATAAGTCCCAGCTCTCAGACTGGCTTTCTCTCAATCCTTTAAGGTTTTTCTCTTAATGATTTCTGTTATAGTACTATACATAACTTTTATGTGTATCTACCATCTATCATATGGAAGTTTTCAAATTAAGGTTTCAAGTTGTAATTATACTATTGGTCTGCTTCAACAGAAATTGAACACGTATTCTACTATTAAAAAGTGTTTCCTATGTTTTCCTGCTCTCAAAAATTGTCTCCTAGATAGTTCCCTATACCTCCACATAAAGTACTACCACTGTAAATTTCATGGTTTGTAACAGCAACCACAAAAGGAAAATATGTGAGCTGTGATAAGGAGGGAAATTGTTTTGTTGCTGAACTGTAAGTAGAGCAACAGAACTTTCTTAGCCATTCCAAACAGCCCTCTAGCAGAGAATTTATTTCATAAAACTTAATTTCTTTGTGTAAAATAAACCTGTATTGTGTACTTTTTGATTAAATAATTCCACATATAACATGCTATAAACTGACCTCCTCTTGACTTAACTGCAGGAAATCAGATTTTAAAAGTGACACTAACAAAACAGTTAATATGCAAAACAGAAGTTAGAAAACTGCAGCACTTACACTGACAGACTCCAATTAGTTTCCAGTTTTAGCAGGGAGGCTTGAGATACAAAAATGTAAAAATTCTGATGAGAATTGGTATGAAGGCATCCTCTTACATTCTTGTATCATTCTTCTTTTTGCTGAAGACATGTACAATACTAAAAAATTCTAACCCACTCAAAATACCAGGGGCCTACAGTGGTTCTTCTTGCATACATTAATAGCTTATATACAGAGACTTTCATATTTCTATTTTGAACCTCATGGATACTGCCCTGAACTAAATCATAACAAAGTGAATTTAGCTGGAGGACTTCTGTAAAACTATGAGACTGAGGCACAAAGACCAGTGCACAGTTGTTTTCATGTCCAGTTTGTACTGGCTAACAGTACATAAACAGGTGCTTTGGTTGAGGCTCTAAGCATTGCAACAATACAAATCAACAAGACTACCAGCTGCACTGTCTTTTCTCTCTATTTCTCTCAGGAATAAGCATGATGTTCAGGAAGCTTTTATGTGCTGGTCAGATGCCTTACTGCATCCAGAGTCAGGATGAAAGTTGTGTTCATCAATGACACAGGGAAAATAATTAGATTGTGGAAACAGAGGGTTGGTTTTATTTTCCTGCTAGATGAAGTGAGAAACAAGAAGGAAGAATTATCCTTGGTATGTTCTCAATCTCTTCCACGTTCTGACTTTTGAATTTCAAAAGCCATAAATCACAGTCAGAGCTTCTAGGGTGTTTTTCTTTTAAAGAGTCACCTTTAAATACTCATCAAATATTTAATAAATCTTCAGTCTGGGCAGTGAGTCAAGAAATCATCACTAAGCAATGCTGCAGTCCAGTTCAAGACTTCAACACAACTCCAGCTTATCACTAGAATATGGTGGCACAGACCAGGGCAACAGAGAAAATGGCTGCAGACGGGAGTCCTGCCCCTGAGGAGGAAGGGACACTGCACCTTTGCAAGCATGTGAGCAAAATTCACAGTACATGTCTGAACCACAATTCATGATGAAGATTTCCAGGGGGCACTACTAACACCTGGTGTTTTCTGCATAGGTGTACTTCTCCTTATATTCCTGTGGGAAAATTGTTCTAAATGACCAAATTATCTCTGTTCTATTTATGCTACATACATATTATACCATCCCACAGACAAAACTTAGCTTTGGATTAACTTTCTAATGCATTGAGGTATTTTTCAAACTACATTCAAATATTTACTCTTCTATTCAGCCCCCTCTTGTGTTGCATTCAATCTTCCCCATACTCAATACAGAGCTGTCAAATATTGCATTTTAGCATCAGCTTATTTTGTTCTCCAGTTTTCTGATTTTGTCTCTGTTCATACTGCCTTCTTGCCTTCTTTCTATTTAGATCTCTTTCCAAGACCCAGTTTATTTGTGATCTCACAGACACAGTAATCAGCTGTCTTCACCACCCACTTGTTTAAGATGAAGAAAGTGAAAAAAAAAAAAAGGTGACATTTTCTAAGGGAATGTCAGAACATTCTAACTTTTCTGCATTTATTTCCTAAATAGTTCAGACAGAGACACTTGGGTTGGGTTTTGTTTCATTTGTTGTTTGATTATTTTGTTTGTAGGGGTTTTTTTAAATACAGAAGTAACTAAAAATATAGAAATAATAATAATAATAGAATTCTATGTATTTCAAAACAGTACAGTCTAAAAATTTGTGTGTTCTATGCAGCATGCATGTTGCATTTATATATGTTGCATAAAATCATAGACATTTATATCCTGTGAATATATGAAGGAATTCTTGCCATAAAACTTCCTGCCTTAGTCCTTACAGTGTGAGGCTTATAGATGGGGTTTTTTCTGTTATTTCTTCATCAAGACACATAAAATCCATTGGTTTAATGCCAGCCTAAGAAGGTTTTTCAGAGAAAAACAGTATGCTGAGCTCGCTGAAGCAGTGGGGACTCCCTCATCTAAACCCTTAAAGAGTCTAGGAACCTCTGTCCATTCAAAGCCTGCAAATCAAAGAAAATCAGTGGAACAGGGCATAGCTTGTCTCTTTCCAGAGAACATTACCGCAATTCCTAAGGACCTGCTGGGAAGATTACTATCAGTAAATAAACCAAATGCTGGCATGAGCACATATTTGCAACACATTCTGCACCTCCCTGCAACTTTATTTCATTGTTGCATCTGTATCAAGCACCATCCTGCTTTCCACCTGCTGGGGATGGTCTGAGCCCTTTGGAGCCATCCACTTCTGCTAACAGTAAGGAGGACCATTAATATGTAACTCCTTCTGCTGCACAACTCTGGTTATGACTGCAAAGACAAGCCACTCAAAGTTTTAAACCATAAAGTTGATAACACTGCAACTTACTTTTTCCTATAGCAAGAGCCCAGTGTTCTATTCTGGGAGATGGCTGTTTCCCCAAAGTGTTCTCGTTTGCCTAATGCATTTGCTGAAAGATAGGACATTATCTGCCTACACATAAAATGCAGGAGTGGTGTTATTTCTCCAATATTCATTATTCATTGAGAAGGAGAAAGCTTTTCTTGTTAAAAGGAAGCTTGTAGGGCTGACTTGCTGTGTCTGTTATTGATAAATAACTGAAATGTTATTTTAGTCATCTAAGCACAGAATGATGCATTTTATTTGTTTAAAAGCCACAGTCAAGAGAATAACTCAGAGACTGAAAATAATTAATGCCTCAAACATTGATATAAAGTCTTATAAAGAAGCTACAATCAAGAAAACCCCCCTGAAGACTGGGACTTTGGACCGAAAGTCAAGCTGCTAATCAGACCCATTGTACACTCATCCCTGGCTGAGTTTGGGCTGGGGGAAGAGCACAGCTCACAAAAGCCGGGTTTACACAGACCTGATCCCCCAACCGAGGGAGGAGGAGGAGGTTTCAGGCGTGCAGAAACACCCATCCTCCTTTACACAGACTGGCCCGAGCTGTGGAAACGCCCAACTCCACAGGCCACATCCACGGGGTTGCACGTGATGCAAAAGAGCCAGAGTCTGCCCTCGCCTCCCCCAGGGGGACATGCCTGGACATTGTCACCTGGTCTGAAAATACAGGCTGCTTCTGTCTTCCCCAGGGCGGGGCAAGCGCGGACATTGGCACCTGGCTTGAGAGTAGGGACGCATCCCTCGGCCCCAGGGGGACATGCCCGGACATGGCCATCTGGCTTAAAGGTGTATTAACCCATGGGATTCTACGCTTGCTGGGGCGACTATCACCGCCAAGAAGATGAGCTGGAGAGGATCAATGCTACATCGCTGAGGTCCACGGATGGTGATATTCTTTTATTCTGTCTCTGTCACTCTCTTTCTGTCCCCCCATCTCTTTTCCTACTTCTCTTTCTCTCTTTTCTCTCTCTCTCTCTCTCTCTCATATTTACTACCAAATAAACCCCATACTATTGACTGGCATATGGTCTCGTTTGCACCTTAATTCGGGCAGGGGTGTTTTCAAGGACCTAATAATTGGATCATAACAATAACCAGAAGTTAATTTTGGTAAAAAAGAATACAGTAACTTCTACAGAAAGACAAGTTTGTTACCACATGTTGTCACTGCAGAAAGGGAAGTGGGGAAAAAAAAAATTAAGGAGGAAAACAGAGTTCTGGAAGTTTAAGGTACTGAAATTCTACTTTTGAAACTACTCTTTGTGAAAACAACGGGGCATAAAGAGCAGGCAGGAGAAGGCCAGTATCATCCAGAATAGAATCATAGTGTGGTTTGGGTTAGAAGAGACATTAAAGGTCATCGAGTTCCATCCCCCTGCTGTGAGCAGGGGTGCCATTCTCTAGATCAGGTTGTTCAAAGCCCCATCCAACCTGGCCTTGAACACTTCCAGGGAAGGAGCATCCACAGTGTCTCTGGGCACCCTGTTCCAGTGCTTCATCACCCTCTGAGTAAAGAATTTCTTCCTAACATCTAATCTAAACACGCCATACTTCAGTTTCAAACAATCATACCTTGCCCTGTCACTATCTGCCCATATAAAAAGTTCCTCTCTCTTGTTTTTATAAGCCTCCTTAAGGTACTGAAAGGCTACAGTTGAGGTCTCCCCAAAGCCTTCTCTTCTCCAGCTGAACAACCCAGAGTTCCTCAACCTGTCTTCATAGTAGATATGTTCCATCCTTTGGATCATCATTCTTACCATTTTCTGGACCTACTCCAACAGGTCCATGTCTTTCTTCTGCTGAGAACCCCAGACCTGGACGTAGCACTCCAGGTAGGGTCTCCTGACAGAAGAGGCGGAGAATCCCCTCCCTCACCCTGCNAGAGTTCCTCAACCTGTCTTCATAGTAGATATGTTCCATCCTTTGGATCATCATTCTTACCATTTTCTGGACCTACTCCAACAGGTCCATGTCTTTCTTCTGCTGAGAACCCCAGACCTGGACGTAGCACTCCAGGTAGGGTCTCCTGACAGAAGAGGCGGAGAATCCCCTCCCTCACCCTGCTGGCCACCCCCTTATGATGCAGCCCAGGGCATCATTGGTTTTCCAGTCTGTGAGCATGCACTGCTGGGTCATGTCCAGCTTTTCATCCAGGAGACCTCTCAGGTCCATCTCTGCAGGGCTGCTCCCAGTGAGTTCTTCTCCAAGACTATACTCAAGTCTGGGACTGCCCTGACCCAGGAGCAGCATTTTGCATCTGGATTTTTTGAATTTAATGAGAATCCCATGGGCCCACTTCTCAAGCTTGTCCAGGTCCCTCTGGATATGATCCTGTCTTTCTGGTGTGTGTGCTTCAGCTTTTTGTCGTCTATAAACCAGCTGAGGGTGCACTCAATGTCACTGTTGATGTCACTGATGAAGGTATTGAAGAGCACCAGTCCCCAGGCAGAGCCCTGAGAAACACCACTCCTCACCAGCCTCCATCTGGACATAGAGCCATTGACTACAACTCTCTGGCTGTGTCCATCCCGCAAATTTCTTATTCAAGGAATAGTACCATGTCTCTCCAATTTGGAGATAAGGATATCCTGTGGGACTGCATCAAAGGCCTTACAGAGGCATAGGTAGATAACATTGATCGGTCTTCCCTTGTCAAATATTGCAGCCATTTGACCTCATAGAAGACCACCAGATTGGCCCAGTGAAACCATGCTGGCTGCCTCAGATCACCCCCTCCTTTTATGTGCCTTAACATACCTTCTAGGAGGATCTGCTCCATGAACTTCCCAGGCACAGAGGAGAGACTCACCAGTCTGTAATTCCTTGGATCTTCTTTTCTTCCCCTTTATAAATATGGGAAAGCTGTTTCCTTTTTTCCAGTCATCTGACCACCAGGGACTTCATCTGACCACCATGACTTTTTGAATACAATGAAGAGTGGCTTGGCAACATCAGCCAGTTTCCACAGGACGCCTGGATGCATCCCATTGAGTCCCATTGACATGTGGCTATCAGACACGACCAGAGCCAAGCAATGGGCTGCAGAACAGGCTCCCAAGTGTTCATTGTTACATTCCTTCATGTTGGACTGCAGCAGCAGCTGGATCCCCAGAAGTTCAATACATCTATCGCTACCCTTCCCCGACTCCCCACCCCCCAGTGAGATAGACAAAAGGCAGAGATCAAGAATTCAGATAAGAACAATTTACTGGAAACAACGAGATAAGAAAATTAACTGGAACAGCAACAATATCAACAAAAAGAGTGCACGAAGACAGGGTGATTTACATGCAAAATATGCTCACCCTGACCCAGTGTGGCACAACCCCAAGACAATGCACAAAATGGTGGACAAACCCACGCTTTTCTTTCCAATTGCAAGCGGCACACCTTTCCTTCTTAGAAGTAAGAGTCCCCCAGTTCCACCCCAGAAGTGTGTTCATGGTGTAGAATAACAATCTAGGCACACCCACACGGCTCCAGGCTCCACCTCTCACAGCAAACGTGGAAAAATTAACTCTGTCCTGGCCAAAAACAGGACAATATGTCACAGGACTGTGACATTTGGCACTGATGGATTTAACATGTGAAGAATTTTTTTCGCTTTTACAGAAACAAGAATTTGGTATTATTTGCCCTGTCACAGAAACCAACTGCATAGAAATTAAGTGCTTTTCTTTTTGTCATGCTATCTTAACAGTATTTTACTATTCTGTTTTACTTAATTCATAGTTAAAGCTTGAAAGTGTGGGAAGAAATATTCAAAAATACGAAGTGAATCTCTTCTCCAATATTATTTAGCTGTGGCTTTGCTGAGAGTTGAGAGAGACTGGCAAGGCTTTTGTCCCCTTACTTTTACCCATTCGGGTAGTACAAACCTCCTGTTTCTGTCTGTGCTGACACTGATTTGTGCTACTCTGAAGAGTGCAACCTAAACCGATCTCTGTCAGTGTCTCTTCAGTGGTGTGAAAAGAAAGCTTTGTAAAAGTGTTTGATATTTAAAGACATAAAAGAGCTAGATGAATTAAATAAAATTATTATTTGATGCTATATAAATATTATTTGATACTTAAACATGTAAATTTAGGATAAACTGTGTTGGCCAAGAATTTTGTTCCTAACATGTCTACCTTCTGTATTTCCTACAATCTGGTGTACATATGTGCTTCTGTAGTTATGGTCGTAGTGACATGTTGCAGTGATATTAAGCCTGTTAACAAGTTGTTATGTCAGTTTTGCATGACACACACGACAGTAAATGAATGGATAGATGCACAGTCTGCCTAAGCCTACTTTGCAACAGCATTCCGGTGGGAAGTCCCTTCTGTTTGGTACTAATGCCACAGTGATGTACCATGGGTTTGATTGTAGCTGTGAATATTCATGTAATATTACATATTTGTACTTCAGAAAATGCTGAACTCACAGACCATGAGGATTACAGATGAGTACACTTTATTTCTTTGGAAACTCTGAGAAATCTATTAAAAGGCACAGCAAAATATGTGTTACATTCATGGAAATTCTGCAGAGTATGGCCAACTTAAGCAATGGCTTAAACAAACAAAACTGAAGTGCATTCAGGAGTTACACCCTCACTGTAAAACCTAAGTATAGACACTTCCTTCAGGCTGGTATTTGATATTTAATATTTTTTTGTAAGATGCTTAAATTAGTGGGATTTGCATTATTCCCAAAGCACACATATTTTTCAATGCATCAAGTGGAAATAAGTTACTAAAAAGTAACTTATTCTAAGAAAACAAAAGAAAAGAGTACAGTACAAACATCTTGCAGTCTGTACATTCCAACATACATAGTCAATGGCAACTGTAGTGGCAGGTCTAACTCTAAGGTACACACAGACCGCTCCTTCTTAGAAAAAAACATCTAAGACAGACATGGGTGTGTCAGAACTCATTCTCACAATAAAGTACAGGTAAGCTTTTCCATGTCAGCAGAGGAAACACCTGTGTCAGTTCCTGTGGCATCACGGAGTTTCTCACCTTCCAGCTGGTAATTTCAGAGGACAAGAGCACATTTACTTGAAAGAAGCCTCTCTGCTCACCACAGGCAAGCCACAGGAAATAAACTTTCTAGCCTCTTTCTTTCCTCCCATGGCTTAGGGTTTGGTGGAGTTTTGTTTGTTTCTCTGTGTTCTGGTTTGGTTTGGTTTGGTTTGGTTTGGTTTGGTTTGGTTTGGTTTGGTTTGGTTTGGTTTGGTTTGGTTACATTTCGTTTTGTTTCGTTTCGTTTGGGGTTTTATGTGAGGGAAGATTTCTTCAGTGTCCCAATCTCAAAATTCACACATACTTTTCATGTTTTAGGCATTCACTTGTCTGTAACAATCTTGTGTACCAGCTCTGAATATTTTTTTTTTTTTAATTTAACTGCATATTAGTACACTTGCCTGGGCAACTGACAGGTTAGCTACACCTACTGTCTGTGATTAATAAGACCTGAAAACCCAGACCTGGCTGAAGAGGGAAAATTGATTGCCATGAGCTGCACACTCTTCTCCCACATACTCTGTGTCATTTGGGTATTGCTGATTTTTTCTCCCTCTTCTGTTTCATTAGCCTTGGTATCTCCTTATATCTTCCTGACTTCACTGCAGTCTTTTCTTTCACAGTGGAGCCTGTTTAAAACATCATCTTTGTAGCTGCCTCACCTTCAGCCTTACCTCTGACCACAGCTGCTGCACAAATTCTTGGAAAGGTGCAAATTTCTCCACTTATTTACCTAGCCGCTTCTGGAGATCTCTTGTCCTTCTGATCATGTCGCTTGTCATTGGCCATGTCTGCCCAAACCAAAATTAATTTCCCTGCAACAGCAAGGAGGCAATAGTGTTGTATTTTCCATGTTGAAAATGAAATGCTGTCTGTAATGAGTGCTTTCAGTTGTTCCTTTTTCTTATATAAACTCCCAACTCAGTGTAGCCAAAAAAGTCAAATGCTGGGGCATCAGACACAATGTGAAATCAAATGTGATTTTTGACAGGCTATGGAATTGTCTGAACAAACATGTTTTATAATACACCTCCATACTTGTTGAGACAGAGTGGAAGTTGAGATGCCTTTCATCACCATCAAAGATCAAAATCCTAAAATGGTAGTAGAAACAGATCCCTTGCTGCTGCAGCAGCTACTATGCTTCACTGGCTTTTCAACTCTTTCACACATTTTTGGTGGGAAAGAGACTAACAGAGTGAGAAAATAAGGTAGGTAAGGTTGGTAGTTCTGGCACCAAGTGAGCAAGCAGGCTTTCACTTGGCTATGGGCACAGTTTTTGTATGGTCTCTAGAACAAAATCAGCTTCCAAGAAGTTTTTGAAGACAGCCTTGCATCTCAAATGATTGAGCTTTTCATTTCACCTGGTTTCTGTTCTGCCTCACTTAATTATACAAAAACTTGTCCATTAAGCAGTGAATTCTTAAAGCAGTGAATACAGTGAAATACAGTGACCATACTTCTTGTAGCATTTTGTTATTGTGGGTGTAACAGACCAGAGCTTTATGAACTTTGTCTTCACTGAGTACACCAACCTTTCTTCAAAAGAGCAGGGTAAGTCTTTGTCAGAACAGTTTCTGGGATCAGAATCACATTTACCCAGTATGAGGCAGACTTGCGTGACTAATAATTTAAACTGCTGGAGACAGGGTTAGGCTGATTCTTAACTGGAATAGATAAAAGTTATGTGTCTTGTAAATGTTCAAGTTGCTCTGTCATACAGAAGACTCATAAACCCAAATAAGTCCTGTGTTTTATTAAGAGTCTAACCAAGGCAATTTAGTGCTGAGAATGGAGTAAAAGCTGAAAAGTAAAAGTCTTCCTCTTCTATGCATCTTATGCAACGCAGTAATGCAACTGCGTACATGAAGAGGAAGTAAAAATTCACACTGCTAGCAATCTGACAGACCATCAATGCGTCATTGTTGACATTCCCAGAGAAATAATTCTGCCAGCTTGGATGTGTCAGCTGTAAGGAAACAAAATTTGGATTTGTTATTCTGGTTATTGCAAACAGAGATCTTTACTATTGGAAGCCAGCCTCCCAAATACCTACCATTTGAATCAGTACCTCCTTTCCTTTCACAAAACAGACCTTTTTGTGTTCTTCAGCACTCTTATTTATGACTTTTTGGGATATTTTGGGAACCCTTTCAGAGGTTGGTTTCCCGAGCATTTTGCTGCATACAGACTGCCTCGGAATTGGCCTCTTGAAGTTCCAAAGGACAGGGAGAAAATAGAGTACACATGGAAGAGGTAGAAAGGGATGAGGATATGTATGAGGATATGTATGAGGAAAAGAAGCTGAAATAATTTTCTAGGAAATTAACTCTATCTGTAGCCTTAGTCAATCCCTGGTGTCTTATTCTCCCAGTAATGCCAATATATATATTTTTGTTCTATTGAGTCAATGCAATTATGTACTTCTGCTTCACAGTCTGTCTAATTTATTCCCAACCATTTCTTTTCAGATGGAACTTTCCACAGTTGAATGGTCCATAAGTTTAAAATTTTCACTCTGGTTTCATTGAAAACCTCATCAGCTCATCTTTGATTACTCCAAAGCCTCAAATAATGCTTTAGCACAGAGCCAATGTAAATTTTTTAAGCAAAGTAACAGGAAAAAAAATCAGTTAGGAAAAAATTGCTCTTAAAAGCATTTAGTATTTCAGCAAACACTTCATGATGTTATCAGCACTGGAATTTTATACCCTCAAATTAATAACTGGAGTTATATGCTATTTTACATCACAAAATTATGCCAATATTCAGGTAAGCTGTGTCATGCATTTTCATGGTATATTTATTATATTGATTTCCAAAATATATTTAGGTATTTGCAAATCCAAACATCCTTTTTATTGTCTCAGATTTATTGAAGAAGTAGTTGAACTATTGACCCAAGAAACAAACTACAGAATAAATTTGTCAGATTTGATGAGAGAACCCAGATATTAATTTGCAGGGAAACAGCAGAGTAGTTAGAAAGATAAATCAGTTATTTAATTGCAATCTCTTTAGTCATAGAATAACACAAATTTCTTGTATTAAAAAAATAATGGTTCTTCTCTTTCCTTACATTTTCATATCCATTACCATGTCTCTATAAACTGTCTAAAAAGTTACTTTTAGAACATAAATGTCATTAATTCTATTATTAGGGGCTAAAACAAGCAATTAGGTCAATGTGTTTGTATGCAGTAAAACAAGTTAATCTTTGGAAAGTGAAGCTATTTCTTATCTCATGACCAAACATTCTCTTCACTGAGTCAAACAGTAGAAGAACCATTCAATAAGAAAAAAGATACATAAATAGGTATTTTTAAACTGATAAAATGGGACAAGGTGCTCTGTTATAAATAAAAGACATCAATAGTGTTATGTTGCTGACATCGGTCTTTCCTGACAGGCTACTTTCAGCCTTTATTTCATTAAATTATTATCAGTATAAATATTTTTTGTTAAATTGGGATGTGGAGCTGTGCCTTTTTATTTATGGTAAAGACTATTCTCTTAAATACATTGTTAAAAATAGCTCCACGAATGGACAGGAGCACAAAGTATAACACAGTGCAATCTGGGTTAGGGTCATCAACAGATTATCTCCAGATTATCTGGATTACGTGATTACCCCTGTGAAATGTAGGTGTGTTACAAATTAAAAATTAATCAGATTTTACAAAAACTATTATTAAGTCAAAATAACAACTGTTGGCCTACATGTATTTAAGTCATTATAATTTCAGGATGGATTTGATCAAGAGTACAGTGAAGCACAAAAAGACTAGTAAATCTCAAATTTTTAAAAGATCTTGCAGTGATTATTCTGAGTAGTCTTGGTAAAGGGGTTTTGCTGTTGTTACCCTTTCCATTCCCAAATGAATTTCAAATATGTCTTTATCTTGATCATTTTTCCCTCCTACAACATTCTTCTAACACTTTTAACAAAGCCAACTTCATTTTTTCTTGGCAAGTTGGAGATTTGTTACTCCTTCGAATATAATGAAGAAAAAGTCTCATGCGTTTAACCAGCTATATGAAATTCAGTGTAATGGGCCAAAATGTTGTGAAGGGAAAGAATTCCTTTGGAGTTCTTCTGAACCAAAATGCCCCTTCTGTAAGATCTCATACTCTGACTGAGGAAGCAAACCCATTCCAAGGCATTTTCCAAGAAGTTTGGCACATAAAATGACCCTACTCACCAGTAGCCAACTGCAAAACTCACTGATACCTCTGTATTACTTATAAGAAACTACTTTATGAAATTGTGGGGAAGACAGAGTTCTGCGCTGTGCATGTATCTTAACATTTGTACACAGAGACATTGAAACCCTCTCTGCGTCTATCATGTAATAGAAGTTACCTTTAAAATAAAGGACTGGAAAATAAATCAAAACACACCTTCAAAACTAAGTATAAAATTGCCTTGCACTCTTCACTAGGAAAACAGTTTATGTTATGATGGCACTGCTAATATCACTTCTTTAAAAAGGATATCTTCAGGAAAATGTAAGCACAGTTAGTGCTACTCTGAATGTGCACTGTGGGACTCCATCCACTAGAGTAACTATGTGAAAATACTGACTTAGATATGAAGGTTAAATTTAGTCAGTCAAATTTACAATAAAATATATGTCAAATCAATGGAACACCCAGAAAAGACAGTTGAATGAAATGAAAATATATGAAAATAATATCTTTCTGTTCCTAATCATTAAATACTCCATGTGAAAGGTATTGAATTTCTCCTGCCTAAATAATGGTGTCCAAAGTCTGTGGGTTAACAAGATTAATAGAGAAGCATATTAATGGATCACGGTGGAGTCAAACTGAAAGCTCTTCTGGACATGCTCAAAAACTAATTGCTGTTTGCAACTTACCTATGTGTATTTAGGATTTCATTATTTATAATGCAGTCTAATTACTATTTGCATATCTACCACTGAAGATTCTCTCTATTATTTGTTTTAATTTGCAAGCTACCTATGTTTTTGGCAAAATAACTTTGACATTCTCAGATATCATCTTTAGGAAGCACTTTGTCAAAGACAACAGCTGTCCAAGTAACCTCAGAAGTCCTGGGAGAGACCAAGTGGGTCACAGGTGATTCAGGACTTGCTCCTATAATAGACTGTTAACAATGATCATGAAATTCTGAATTATTTGTCCATTATGACCAGGCCTGAGAAACGAAGTTTTTTGACTCATAACTTTGTAAAAATCAGGCTGCAGCTTTCTAGCTGTTTAAGCTTGAAAGTCTTATGTAGATTTTAATAAGTTAAGAGCCTTCAATCTGCAGTGTATACTACCAGCTGTTAGACACTGCTGTGGAATCTGAGAATGCCAGCACATCAATGGATATATGTAGAATCTTTCATGCTTGCCACTGTGCATACAAAGCCTAATGGCCTGGACTTCACTGCCATATCTTTATATTTTAGCTTTTACAGGGAGAAAGGCAGTCATATATTTCACCATTGTGATATATTAATAACTGGAAATAGAACATCATTTTTACATAAAAAATTCTATAATCTCTTAATTTGTTGCCTTCATGATTAGGATTTTTATTAAAAGGAAAACTATTGGTAGACTACCACTGTGATATTTTAATTGCTGCTGTGGATAGGATTACTGATACCATTTCATGGCACCAGCATACATGTCTACAGGATTTATTACTCAGCTCATGTCTGCTTTTTTATGGATTTCATCCAAGAGATGCTTGAATGCCAAGCTCTTGAAATGTCTCCCTGGTGGTGATTCAACTGCACTGAGCTGTATCAGCAAATAGTATTGACACGAAGGCAGCAACTGTTACATTCCAGCATAGTTTGATTTAGAGCAGAATTTTTTAGATGTATTCCACTGTAACCCTTTTTTATCCATTAGTTAATGCAAGCCAAGTCAAGAAATCAGTTTAATGGAGTTTAAAAGATTCTCATATTCCTCTGAAATTTTATCTTGCAAATATGAAAATATAGCAGAACAGGTATGATTCATCATATGAAGAAAAATCCAAAGGCACTACATTTTTTACAAGTCATGCTTAAGTACTTAAAGAAAAACGGTTTAAGAAATCTCAATTATCAGAATATTTTTTAAGATACTTCAAAATATGTAAAATCTAGAATATGAGGCACAAAATGTCTACAGAACTAGCATTTTTGTTTGTATGTGTAGATATGTACAAATTTACATACTTACATTATCAGTTTCAATGATGAACTGTGGATATCAAATAACTTTCAGTAAGCCTGCTGCATGCATAAAAGTACTTGTGAGTGAAAATTTGGGCATGGAATCACAGAAACATCATTAAATATTTGGCTCTAAGCTGATGTACTGGTACATCAACATGCAGCGAATATAAAGCAGGTTAAAGGAACAGGTCAGTATACTGCTAGTTCACTAATCAGCCACTGGCCTCTTACCAGAAACAGCACATAAATCTCATTAAACTGCTCTTTATCTAAGTGGGGAAAGAATGTACATCAGCTGCCTTTGTTGAAGGACAAATGGCATACAAGTGCTAAGACTCTTACTGCTCTCAGTGGTACAGGCAAAGAACAAAAACATAAACACAAATAGCATCTGCCAGGTGCTGTATTGTAATTATTAAATAATGAACAACACTGGAACAAGAAAAGACAGTGGCTAAAGCCTGGTGACAGATATGAATGAAGCATTCTCAGTTTTGTGGTTATAAAGTGCAAGTCTCAGGTCTGATAGATTAAAGCCGGTTTTACCATGGCACAAATTTCCAAAGCACTGCATGAATACCAAAGCAACACTAAATTCTGCATGTCAATAATAATTCATTTATGGACTTTATTCTGGGAAATTATTCACCTCTGGGAAATTATTTAGTTCAGCTGTGCTGAACTGAAAAACTAATGCCCTAGAGGTGGAGTATTTCTTGGAAACTATCTCTAGTTATGTACTAAGGGTTAAATAGTGAAGTAGATCCTGTTTATGGTTGATTTGAGAACAATTACTGTAATTACATTGTCCCTGAGAAAAACACAAGAATAACAAAAGGAATGTCTTAAATATTGGGGGAAAAAAATGGTAATTTTCTACAAGCAAGTCTCAATAAAACCCCAAAACCCCCAGCAATACAAGAAAGTGATTTCTTGTGTAAGGACCTTGCTACATGGAGGGCTAATGATATCCTGTGCTGTGTTAGAGGTATTGCCAGCAGGTCAAGAAAGGTGATCTTTCTGCTTTCCTCAGCACTGGTGAGGCCGCATCTGGAGTGCTGTTTCCAGTTCTGGATAGTGCCTTGCAGGGGGAATGTGATCACACTGCAGAGATCCAGAGAAGGGATGTGAAAACGATGAGGGCAGAAGAGAATGCTGAAGGGGAATGTCATCAATGTATATAAATACATGAAGGAAGGGTACACAGAAGAGGTGTCTAGGCTCCTTCCAGTGGTGCCCAGTGACAGGAACAGAGGCAGAACCACATAAGATTCCTTGTGAATGTAAGAAATCACTATTTTTACTATAAGAATGACTGAGCACTGGCACAGGTTGCCCAGAAAAGTAGTGGAATCTCCATCCTTGGAGATGGTCAAAAGCCATCTGGACATGGTTGAAGGGAACTAGCTCTAGATGACCCTGCTTGAGCATGGAGGTTGGACCATCAACTATTCTATGTATGAAATACATCAGGATTTGAAAAAAATCTCCAAAAGAAAATAAAGCCATTTCTGAAGTTTATATGGAATGTTATACACTGTTACGTATTCAGAAATGAGATTTTTCTCACCTAGAACTGCCATGTGCTTCTACTCTTGACAGCAAATTATTTACTTCATCAGTTCTAAAATTAAGCATACCAAAGGGATGAATGAAACATATTAAATTGACATATTGTACCTAAACACGTTTTCTGGTTCACAGTATTTTTTTTTTTCTAGTTGGAATGTTGAGAGAGTTTTTAAATTATTTTTCAGAAACAATGTAGCATGAAGTTACAAACATGGGAAATCAGTCTTGAAGAATTATATCTATGAAGAAAATAATTAGCATAGGCTTTAAAGAAAGAAAATGAAACCCTTCTCCAACTGAGCAGTATTATAAGTCTTGTGAGAAGAAACCTCACTAATGATTTCATTTTTAGTTCCTAGGGAATTGAAGATATTTGATGAATATAAATTCTGTTTAAAGATGACAGGCAGAAAGGATGCTCACCTCCATGTGCAGAGAGAGAAACAGATAGGTTCACTAGTATGCAGTATTTCTTATGGAGTAGGCATAGAGGCTGTTGAGCTCTGCTGCTAGCTGCTGTCTAGGAAAATGATTTCCAAGTTGAAATCACTGGTGATCCATGTGGTCATGATAACTGGTCACAGATGTAAAGGGAACAATATAAGGCAGCAAAATAAAAAATATGACATTAAAAAAGGTAATGTTAAATTGTGCGAGAAAAGGGGAAAAGGCCACAAGAAAATTAGAGGGCTGACAGAAGTCAGTTAAAATCTGTAGGAAAGCATTTGCAGTAATACCAGGAAATAGATAGAGTCTAAGGCCTGCAAAATTATTACACATTCCCTATGACAAAAGGATCTATATATAAATTCACAATCTGAATATGACAAAGGATGAGACACTTAAAGAATTTCTTGAGACACATAAAAAATTTTCTTAAAAAATGGAGAACTGCTTGGGACTGAAAACTACCTTGTTAGTTACTTGGAAAAGAAAAATAAATTTTCACAGCCTAGAAAGATTTCAAACTAGAAATGTCAGTGTCCAAATTTTTTATGCTTACACTGATTTTTTAACAGAAACAAAAATTTCAGAATTCTAAGATTTTGCCCACTGTGGCTGCTCATCCTTTCAACAACCAAAACTAGAGAATAGCACTGGATGAAGATCATGGGAGCTTTTTACTGTAAGCCGGCGAAAGAGAGCCACAGACATTGCATAAAAATAGATTAGGCATATAGGCTTTCTCTTTGTTAATGAAATCATTATCTAATAGCAGTGCTACGAAGATTGAAAGATACAGACAGCTGACTTTCATCCCTGATGGGGCACATTCCTTTCCTCAGCTCCCACGTCTCCAAGGGAAGTGTGCCTGGTGCAGAAAGAAATACCACTCTGAGAGTCTTTTGTGTGTGTGTGTCTTCCTGGAAGTATCCTTTCCAATGTCCAGGCTCTCAGAAGCATGGAAACGCATGTGGGAGAGGACCACCACAGCTGCCATGTCCTCCTCACTCCTTCACCTTTGAGATGGAGGTGAAAATGCCCAAAGATATGCCAAGGGAATAAAATAGTATCGTGTAACCTTCACCCATTAACCTTCACCTTATACCTGCAATGTGATCAGGCACAATTTGCTCACAAACAGTGAAATTATCATTGCTTTCAAACTTCAACAGCGAGTTCAAGGAAGATTGTGCAATAAATACCTTCAGTAATCCCTGGAATGATTCTGGACAACAGACAGAATGCCTCTGGGAATCGTGATGAAACACATGTCAAATCAAGAGCTCTGCTGCCATTCAAGCAAACTTAATGCCTTGTATATTGTAAATTAACTTAGCTCGGTTAATATCTGTTAAGAACTATGATTTTTTTTCAGGCTCATCTCTGATACTTTCTAAAAGGATGTTTTGCAATGGAAACATCAGTAAACCTTTTTCCAAACATGTTTCCTTAGCAAGAATGTTCATAACTTTTACTGGAATGCTTTCCAGGGACTCTTGTCTTTTGATAAATTTCCAATACTCAAGTTAACTTAAGTCAAATTACTATTTCTTTCTTTTGGGGCTTAGGGAGAGGGAGAAATTTTTTTCTCATACCTAATATATTCACAATTCTGTCTTCTTTTTTTTAAGTCAACTTTGAATTCCTTGTTTCAACAGTCATTTTTACTGGGGAGAAAAGAGAGTGATACTTTTTAAATTACAGTGATTGTGTCTTGCTAAAGAGATTCTATTAGACTTATCAAAGATGGTGGTACCAGCAGAACTGTGATAACACAGAGATCTTTATACATTTTTGTTCTGAGTTAAACATAAGCACAAATATTTGACCTCATGATTATATCTAGGTGGATATTCCCATGTTTAAAACCTTGATGCCCTTGAGAAATTCAATTCTTTGGTTTTCTGTTCTACACTGGGCATTGAATGAAATCCTAGTACCACACAAAATGTGGGAATGCTGCCAATACCTTTGATGAAGCCAGAATTAATTAGAGTTTATATCATAATTTTATATTTACTATACAAATTTCCTGACTATCTAGACCCAGCCATTACTTCAATGTTGTAATATATTTTAAATTGCACCTGTGAAACACATACAATTTCTTCTTTATATCTGTATGCATAACAAAAAAACTCCCAACAATTTAAACAGAAGAGAAAAGCAACCTAAGTTTGTTCGTAATACTGTGAAGTTTGATAATAAATTTCTTATACTTCTTGAAAGTTTGCCATTTGCCATGTCATCATTTTGGCTTCCAGTACTAAGTTATTTACAAACATTACACACTGGAATGCAAACAACTGGTTTCTCTATTTTTATGTCATCATGACTGAGTACTTGGGATCATGTATCCAATGGTTCAGTAGTTCTATTTCTTCTTAATACAGCATAATGTATAAGAGGACACACCAACGGCAGCTGTGTCAAACCTGGCACAAATCTAGTTGACCTGTCTACCGATGGAATTTAGTGGTTTGGGTTTTTTTCATTCATGAGATGAAGATTCATTGAGCAGAGTTGTGAGAAATAAATAAAATGATGTTACTTGAGAAAAGTACTGCAAGTATGTATTTTTATCAGAACATTTAGGGGCACATACAGGTATGCCCTTGGGTATCTCTTGCATCCAGAACATTGAAAATACCCCTGATAATTTTTTTAAGCATTTGGTATTCACTCTAGACCCCAAAGACAGTGCACTCCCTATATGTGGGACTTCCAGTTTTCACACAAACCAATAACCTCTGCAATTTCTAGGCCAGTCTTTCCCCAAATATTTTTAGCCAAAGACACTCTTCAAAAAATCAGTGGTATTCCACAAAGTATTAATTCAGCACCCCATTCCTGTCACCACCTCTTCTTTGCCCTGCTGGCTGTACTGCTGGTGCTAACAAACTCTTACCCAGCCAGGCTCACCAGGCAGGCAGGCAGGATCCTGCATCTGCATCGCAGATAGGTCTGCCCTGGCTCCCCAGCACACCCATCCCAGGAGCACAATGCAACAACACCCAGGCTGCTTCTCCAGGTGGAAAGACCTTCACCAGGTACACTCCATACTTCATCATTTGGAAAGTGGTGCTTTCACAGACTCACAGAACCATAGAATGACTTGGATTGGAAGGGACCTTTAAAAGCCATCTAGTCCAACCTTCCTGCAATGAGCTAGGGAATCTTCAACTAAACTTAAGTGAGGCATAATGATTTCTCATTGCTGTTGTTAGTACAGCCAGTATATTGAATAATTATAGAAATGTGCATTAAAACCTCTCAAAAGCTCAGGGAAGATCTCCATTTCCTATACAGTTTTCCATTAAGTTGACATGGAATTGCAAAAATTGGTAAATTTAAGGGTTTTTTAATTAGTAGTTGTAATGCATCATAATTCTGAATGTAACACTTGAACCATCACAAACAAGTAACTGAAAATATGAGAAAATCCTACCCTAAAATTTGATCCTACCCAAACGAACAAATAAGACCACTGAAGATTAATAGTCTGTTTGTTGAAGTCTGTTGAAATCAAATTCCTTTTAGGCTTTGGTTCTAACAATTCATAAAAACATGAATCAAGGAGCAACAAATTAAGTTATAGAACACTTCATCGTAAGAAAGAACCAGGTAAATTAAAAGGAAAATGAGAGAGCTGGCAATCCTTCTCTTCCCTTTTTCGGAGTTCCTTTTATTCCCAGCTCCACTGCTCACAAATCTTTGATATGTACCTGCCATCTTCACTAAGTAACTCTAGTTCTTTCCTACAATTTTTTTTTTCATCTTTCTCAAGTTAGCCAATCTCTAACCTCTCATAATGTTTTCTTTCAATCACCTCTAACACAGTTATCTTGGAGATAACCCACATACAGAACTTCACCATTGGTTCATGTAGTCACCAGCACAGCTCCTGAAAAGAGGAAAATGGGCTTTCAGCACTCTTTTACTGCTGTTGCCTCCACTCCCTGTAAAGACAAAAGTAAGAGGACTATGCCTGTGTCTATACACCACTCCATAAATTTTGTCATCCCCACATAACAAATCTTTGACTAGTAAAAACTTTCTGTCTTTTCTGCAGTTTCTACTACTGTCCCTTTTCCACTCATGGTAAAGGAGTCTGAAAATAATGCAGCCATAGTGACAAGAGATTACATTCTCCATGTAGCTCATTCAGCTCTTTCAGATATCTCCAAAGATTTCTTCTCAGAATTGCTGCTGTTTACAGATTGACAAACCAACTTTTTGAAAGCTGAATCAAACAGGTTTCAGTGTCCTATAAAAAGCTTCAGTGGCCAACCAAGAACAACATGAAGATTTCAGAAAATATTCATAAAGAATTTTCTGTTAAAAATGGTACCTAGACAGATGATGAATAATTTTTTTACATCTGCAACTGCTACCAGCCTTGGCTTACGTGTTGATGGCCTGCTTCACATATTTTTCCTATTCATCTATTTAAAACACCAGCTTTTAACCTCTCTGACCCTCAGCCTACCCAGTGAAACTATATACTTAAAGTATATATTTAATTTGTTTTAGAGTTTAAACACATTATAATCAACACAATTTGACAGTTATTCCAGAACATTTATATTTTAAATTCCACTTAAAATGTACTTGGCGTCCTATGACTAATCTCAGAGACATGGCTGGCGTAGATTGCTTCAAGGAATAACAGCTTTAGTTGCTACAGCTAAATTTATCTTCAATTGTGAATAAAAACCTTTAGGAAAGCAGCTGATTCCTTTGTAATGACACAAAATAGAAACTAAGTTGAAATTGATCTTAACAGCTAACACTAAACACCATATTGCCAGTATGTAGTTGAAAAAATATACTTAGCTAAAAAAAAGTGGATCAAATTCTTACAAGCAATGACACAAATACAAAACATTGAAATGCAATTTCTCTTCACAGTGAGTTCTTTCAGCCCCCATATGAATAGACATAGGTCATGAACTTCACTAGAAAGAAATATTCTTTGGACAGGCAAAATAGTGATATTTTCATACTCCTGCAGACCAGGAAATAGTTAAGTTATTAACTTTGCACATACTGAAAATCCATTAAAAATTTTGTCTATGAAATTAATTAATCATGCCTAAGAAATCAATTAAGTAATCTGTGTTATTTCTGTCTGACCAGCAACCCTGGTTAATCACGTATTTCTCACAGTTAGTGACCAGGTCTTTGCCAAGATTATCAGCTCACTTTGTTTTCATGTATAATTCTTCCAAAATATGTAAACTGCATATTGTTGAACAAATCCTGCTTTATTTTACTATAGTAATTAACTGCACATGAAGATATATATTTAATTTACTACTTAAATCTCCCTTCCTTCTTTGCTTCCTTGCTTCCTTGCTTCCTTCCTTCCCTCCTTCCTTTCCTTCCTTCCTTCCCTCCTTCCTTTCCTTCCTTCCTTCCTCCCTGCCTCTTATTCTTCTTTGTGCCTTAAAAACAGTGTAATAATGCAAATACTCACATTTACACCTTGGTAATATTATTTATGGCAGTAGTTATCTGTCAGATTTCTCGCTTTTTTGGGGGTTTTTTGGGGTTTTTTGGGGTTTTTTTTGGTGTTTTGTTTTGGTTTGGTTTTTTGGTTTTTTGCTAGGTTTCTTAATCTCAGTTATTTCTTGTATAGGGAACACAGCAACTGCTAGTAATGTGACAAATCTACCAACATTAAGCAAGAATAAACATCCCAGCTACTAGGTGTTGGAGACTCACAATTTTTGGTTTATCCTGGCTTTGATGATCAATAAAACAGTAATATTAGCATTTAAACACAGCCCATGACTATGTAAATTGGTATCTCACTGATATGTATTGGACAGTAACACCTCTTCCACCTGCTGCTTTCAAAATTGCAAACTCATGCAAATACCAAAACACCTTTACATTAATTTCTAGGTTTTATTCAATCCTAACTTTATGTTTACTTATAAATGGAAGACAAAAATTGGAGCAATCACAGGACACATTATCAGCATCTGTAGGGCACCTCCGGTTGTTTCTGATTCCTCTGTACAACAACCCAAAAATTCAGTTAAGTCATTCTTTGCAAGCTGGAGGGCAGATTTTCATGGGAACAGCACAGCCTCCTTCATGACTAAGAAAACTGCCCTTGCAGTTTTCAGGTGATGTATCTCCATGCTTTCAGATGATGAATCTCCATGCTTGATCCTGTCAAGAAAAATCAGGTGCTTAAAAACCAATTGATTAGGATAACAAATGATAGTTAAAACAGCTAAGTTTGCTCCTAAAAAAAGAAATCTGCTGTCACACAGACAGAATCACAGCCTCTGTTTAAAAAAACCTCAAATGTATGTCTCTGTAGTGCTCTATCAGTGCAATGTAGACATGATTAAGCTGATTTCAAATAAACTTTGGCTTTCTCAGTCAAAATTATTTTACTGAGAAAACATAAATTAGCTCTGGATAGTTGGATGTGCTATGATAACTAGGCTGCATCTAATACCCAGGTACCTCACCATCCCAAAAGACTTCAGTGTCTGCATGTGAACATGGAGACAATGTTAATTTTTCAATAACCTGTTTCCTTCATATTTTGTTGATAAAACCTCGTCAGCACCTGAAATGGACCACCTGGGAAGGACCTTCCTTTGTATGGAAGATGTCTTTCACAGCTGATGCCAAGTGTGCATGGAAAGAAAAACTATTTAAATAAACTCTGCTGCAATCTATCACTAGAGTAAAATGGATACATAACACATAGTTTTATTGGCCTTGTTTAAGTACAACAGACTGGGGCATCAGGTCTGAAAGTGCATTTCAATGAAGTCTAGCTAATTGAAAATGCATTACTAACTTCTAGTATTTAATTTTATTAAAACAAAGAAATCTTCAGAAAATTGTCATGATGTTAGTTATCTGTATTTACCTTAAATCTGGGTAAAGTTAGACAAAGGTAACTCTTATCTTTCATTCTTCTGTCTCTCGCTCTTTAGCCAGTGGAAGGACACGCCGGGCCTGGATCATTTTAATTGTGCTGTTCTGCAAATTGGAGACTGTCATGTACAGTGGCAGTGGGCCCACACACTGGCTTCTCTGTCCCTTTTAGAGGAATACTTGAGAAGTTGACTATGCTGCTTTTGTAGCTTTCCTGTACTATGAACTGGTTTAAAACACCAGTATCAGGTACCAGGACATGCACCACATCTTGAGTATTTGTTGTTCCCCCTTCCATACCCACTAAACCCTGTTTCCACGAGCTCCCTCCCACATCTTTGGGCAGACAGCTGGGCCAGAAACAGTATTACAACTCTTATTTTAAACTACGTGTGTGGGCTGGACCAATCAGTATGTAGGTACTGATAAATTGGCAGGATATCAAACAGGCAGAAACTACCTCTTCCTTCTGCCGTTTCCAACATTTCCTGACTAGCACAGCCCCTCTCCTATATCCCTGCTGTTTGTCACAAGACTTGAACTGTGTTATCTTTTGGAGATCCTGACTTGTCAGTCAGATTTGACTGAAGCTGACCAACAGATTGAAAATTGTCAGGAAGAGAATAGCAGAGAATTGGGCATCCAGGCAGACAATGATCTCACAGAGTCTTTTCAGGAGGAAAGCAGGCCAGGATTTTGTCAGCAGATTTCAGGCAAAGGTGGAAGTAAGCTATAGGACATTTGTCTCTGTACTCAGGAAGGCTAAACTGGAAGATACAGCCTGACATACCTACTTTCCTGTTAGCTGAGAGATTGGGTTTTATTATGAGATAATGAATATACAGTCATTGTTGCAGGTGTAAGTATTAAGGAATAAATCACAATTCAGCATATAACTATATTACAATCTAATCAGAACAACATACAGTAAAATAATACCTAAGGAAAAGAACTGGTGTTTAATTTGACTGTGTGGGTAGGAGTTTCAAGAGCGGAAAGAAGCATTTTGAATGTGTGCATAACAGATCTTCCCACATGAGCAAATCTAGACATAGTACTGAAGTGTTAGTATTTGCAAGATTACCGAACGGATCCCATGAAAATAAACAAATTGAGATAAGTGTTGGAGTATCTGATGATGGATGTATCTTGAGCATGAAATTCTGGTGTTCAGACCAGTTGTGTTTTCAAGTTTTCCTCTTCAACAACAATTAGAAAATGTAGCCTGGCACAATGCTAGAGCTGACCTTACGCAGCAACATTAGAGTGCTGACTTAGACAAGTAGCTGCAAGAGCAGCTCCCTTTATGGAAGACACTGTCAAAAGCTTTTTGTTGTTGTGAAATCATAGTAGTATGTGGGGTTGTGGAAGGGTTATGTGCATGCCAAAGAGGCAGACTGGAAGGATTGTTTAAATGAGGAGTGAGAGAAGACTAAGTGTTTCCAAGAGAAGACACACAAGGGCACCATAAGCTAAGTTACCAGCTGAGATTCTCTCAAGAATATGCTTTTCTAAATGGTCTATAAGTTTTAGAAATTGGGTCAAAATTATCAGCTTTCATTGTTTAATAAAAAAATAGCTAGTGCTTACAGTCAAGGAGATAGGATTGCAGCACAATTAGAGATTGCTACTTGTTGGGGTACCCACAGCAGTGAATGAAAGTGCAGTGGTCTTCTTGCCATGACAGGTGACCACACAGCATAGAATTATAGGACACAATGGTCTGAGTTGGAAGTGCTCTTCTCTGGATTGCTCCAACACATCCATGTCTTTCCTGCAGTGAGGACTCCAGAGGTGGATATAGAAGCCAGAAGGGGAAAATCACCTTCCTCAACCTGCTGGCCTCATGGGTTTTGATGCAGCCCAGTACGCAACTGCCTTTCTGGGCTGCAAATGCTCATTGCTAGATCATGTCCTGCTTTTCATATGCCAAGTCCTTCTTCACGGGACTGCTCTCAATCCATTTACTCCTCGAAAAGTCTGGGACGACCCTGCGTGTGCACTTGCATTGACTGCCTAAGATGAAGGCTAGGGTGCTGTACCATTGCTGTCTAGCCCTTAGCCTAATTTTTGATTTTTTATGATTTTTGGCACATCTCAGACACCTCCTGTGGAGCGGCTGCTGCCGGAGTAGTGCTGGCATGAGGATGCGCGGGGAGAGGAGTCCGGGCTTGAGAGCCCGACGGGGCTCAGGGGGAAGGGGTCCTGTGAGAAGCCCGTTTGTGCTGGGAAGCCGGGGCCGGGCCCATGAAAGGCCGAGCACGGCAGGGCAGCCATTTCACCGCCGCCGCCTCCATCCCGCCCGCCGTTGCCGGGGTGACCGGGACAGCAGCGCCCCCGCCCCCGGCCCCGCCCCGCGGCCGACCGAGGGGCGGTGGCGGCCGAGCGTGGTTCCCTTTGTTCAGCCATTTCGGGGGCCGGAGCGGCGCCGCGCGGAGCTGCGGAGGGAGAGGTCGGGCCGCTCCCTCGCCACTCCCCTGCCGCCGGGCTCTGGGATGGTGTGGGTACGTGTCCCTGCTGCGAGGGGCGGGCTGGGACGTCCCATCCCCGGGAGCCGCCGCTGGGCCCCCCGGCCGATGTAAGGGGCCTCCGCGATGCTGTTGGGAGGGGAGCCGTGGGGGCCCGGCTGTGGGCTGCCTCTTCCGCTCCTACCGGGAGGGGATGGATGGATGGATGGATGGGTGGATGGATGGATGGATGGATGGATGGATGGATGGATGGATGGAGAGTGTGTGTGAAATGATGAGATGGGGCAGGCAGCGGCTGGGACCTGAGGTCCTGGGGCCCAAGTAGACCCCCGAGACACACACCCACTCCCCCCACCTCCCTCAATTTCCCCGGCGCTTCCCGGTGTCACGGCTGGCGCCGTCTCTGCAGCATTGCAGCGAGCCGGAAAGTGAAAGTCGCCTCAGGGCAGAGGAAGGGCCATATTTCCTACCGTGGTTTCTGGCGTGCGTGGGGTCCCTGCTGTACAGATTTGTCTAGGTGGGGTTTTAAATTTTTTAAAATAATATTGCGAAATATTAGAGAGACGAGAAATCTCGTGTTTGTCTAGTACTTTTGTTTGCATAGGAAGTTTGTTAATTTAGGTACTCGGTGGAAACTGGCAGTGGAACTTGTGAACCTTTTGTCGGGTGACTGTACAAAGGACAGGATTGGGTTGGTACTAAAGGCTTGGCTTGATTAGTCCGCGAGATATTTACCTCCTTGCTGTGAAGGTAATATTTCCTCCCACTTGACTTTCTGCTCAAGACCTGAGAAATCCTGCCATGAGGATTGTTCTGCGGTTGTTCTGATTCAGGCCACAACAGCTTCTTAACTTGTTTGCTTGTCTTCTTGCATAGTTAAGTAGTATTTAATGTGGCATTTTACAGGTGTGGTTAAATCCTTACAGCACACATTGAACAAATTTGATTTGTGTTCCTTCCGTACATGACTAATTGAACTGAAAAAATAGTCATATGCCCGAACTCTTAAAAGGAGCCTTTGATAGAATTGGAAACTGAGCCCGTAAGTCTTCATTCTACATCTGCTGTGTGAACTGTAGTTATTTTTGAGTGATATGTGGGAGGATGGAGGAAAGGTGCCTACAAATGGGAAGAATAGTTTCTGTATGATCAAAATTACTTCAGAATGCATTTTTTCAAGATCTAGCTGGTTTATACTCAAAGTAGGATAATACAAAAGAATAGTTATGATGCTGCAAAATAGGATTAGAAAAGCAGTTTATTGGCTGTGTTAAAGAAGGAGAGCTCTGGTTAAAATAACTATTGACAAAGGACCATGATTACTGTTGGATACAGACAGTGATACATTTCATTGGCTAATACAGGTGTAAGCACAGCTGCTAAATTGAGCTGTGTCTTGTGACAGGGAGGTTAAAGCAACATAATAATGGCTTTATGAATGTAGGCTTTTACTGGATTATCTGGCACACTTTTCTGTTATATTTATTTAGAAACCAGTTTAGGAGTCCGTGGGTGTTCTATAAAGCAGGTATGTGTGCTTGATTTTTAGCTCCAGGGATGGAGCTACCTTTCAGTCAAATGGTAGGTATGCACAGAACTGTTCAGCAGACTGGCAGAGCTGTGGTAGAGTATATCCTGTTCCTACTTCAGGCACACCAAGATTCTATGGCTAAAAAGGAGGGTGGCAGAAGGCTAAGTACCTTCCTCCTTCATCAAAGCTGATATTCAGAATCTCTCCAGTTAAAGAGCGGGGCTGAAATAAAAACTGGCAGTTTATCTTTGAAATGTCTTAATAGTAAAGATCTTCTTTCATAGACCCGATGTTGTTGTCAGTGTCCTAAAACAAGTTGTACAACAGATTTCTGAACTGGTATGCACGGATCAATGCATTATTATCAAGTTGTGCTGGTGTCATGAAACAGGGAGGACTTTTTCTTTGCTTTGTTTTTGAAACGGTAGGACTGCTTTTCCATTACTTTCATGCCTTAAATATGTTGTAGTTGTGATCAGTTTTGATCACAGAAATTAATTTTACCCATTAGTTTGGTTCCAAATTCTGCAAGCATTGAAGTACATATAACAGTAGTATGTTTCAATCACCAAATCCCCTGGTTTATAGTATTGATTTGGATTGTTTAGGTAGGTTTTCTACAAATATTTCAAATATATACAGTACAATTGTATTGTATATATTTCAAGATTTCAGATATATACTATACAATATTTTATTGCATGTACTGTACATACATAAATAACATATTCATATATATTAATATTGCTGTATTATACAATTCATACTGAAATTATTTTAAATCTCTCATTGAAAGAAATGTAGTTGTGTAGATCCACTGTTACTTAGTTTATGTATGTGACCTATCATGTATGTGATAAAAGTGTACATATTTATACATGTATATATGGATGCCTTTGAATATGGCATTTTTTAATAACATATCATTAAATAAACCTCCAAATACCACTTTTAGCCTTCAGAAGGTTTTCTTTTCCAAACTAGGCTCCAGAGTAAACTTTAAACAATGTAAACATGATTGTTTGTTAATTACCTGTGTACTGAACGTATTTGAAATTTTGAGTTTGTGTATTTGTCTATGCCTGTGTTAGTCAAATCTCAAGGCATAAAACCAAATAAAATTTGTGTTTAAAGAAACTTTTTGGTTTGAGATGGAACAGAAAATTACCCTTAAATTATTCTCCTATTAAGTAATTTAATTTTGTAGAACATTTTCTGTAAGCCATTGTGAGACACACTGAAACACTGAAAATGTGCTACTTATAGTGAGCCTGCCACTAAGTGCATTAGGTTAAATATTAGGTCAATGCTATATATGAAAGAAGGAAAGGCAAGATAAAATGTTTTTGGCAAAGAATAGAAAATATAGACTAGGTGGTACAAAGATGCAAGAAAACTTACTATGTTAGAATTCAAAAAAGAACACACTTGCAGAAATTATGGTGAGATAGTACAGATCAGGAGTTCCCAAACTTAGTAGTTTTATGATCATCATCAGTCACTTCTGGCATCCAGGGTCACATGCTTTTCCAGCTGTACTAAACCAGAGTCTCATCCATGGCCCTTCTCCTAACTTCCCTACTGCATATTCCTATCATTCAAGCTAGGATTGCAGTCCAATGCTCGCATTTAACCTTCCCTATCTGTTCATGCACCCATAAAAGTTTATTCTTCTTTTCAGACTTCATTCATATCCTTTCTCCTCCAAGTACCCAAATCGTCAACCTTCACTTCCAGCAAAAACAAAGTGGAACCTTGGATTCTCGTGGTTCCCCTACATCTATGTACCTCCTTAATCCTGTTCTTCCTACTTCACCTTGTCTTGGTCCTCTTCTATCCTGAACCAGGAGTACAGGTCTGTGTGGGGACAGCAGCGCTGTTCATTATGTTGAATGTCGGCTGCAGTAGTTCCTAATTGTTCCCCCAGGTTTTATGTAGGCCAGGGGACCCTCACTGTGCTGGCTGTATAGGAGCAGTGAGACCCAGAAGCTGTGGCTCAGTTGAGTTTGGAATGTAGCATGGAAGCAGGCGTAAGTGGTGTCTGCATTACAGTTTGGCTACCTCTTTTATAGACAAGGAAGAAAAGTCAGCAGCAGACAAGTGTGGGAAGGCAACAGTAATTTTCATCAGTCTTAAAAGCACAGATCTGCTTTTTCTACTAGATAAGCTAAATCAGTGCAAAAATCTAACCAGATATTTCTGTCTGTTTTACATCAGTTTTACATGAGATAATTCCTCAGGAAAGAAAAAAGCCAACCTTAAATTAAAATAAATTATTCTTTCTTGTGCAGGCAAGCCCCAAGCTGTGTCTCTGGAAATCAGGAGTGACTGCAGTCCATTAAGTGTAATGTAAATAGATGGATTTGACATAAAAGATGGAAGCTTCAGTTGTTGAATCTGGCCCGTGAAAAGTAGTTAAATTCAAGCAAGATGAGCTTTTAATGGGAGCTTTTGAATAAAGGGGAATCAATCCCATTAAGAACACAAGACTGATGTAATTGCATTCTTTGCTTGTATGTGAGAAAACAGTCATTGCTAGGCTGAAATCATTGGTGTCTGAAGCAGAGATGCTTTTGGAGTCGCTTGGAAAAGGAATGGAAGTAGGCCAACTTATGAGGAGAAACAGTTGTTTAAAAAAACCTTCTTGTTTCATTATTCTCTCTAACATAGAGAGCATGTATGCCCTAAATGCAAATATATGTGTGGTTTTATATCATATGTTCAGTTATCTTCCTGTCTTAAAATATTTTAACCTTTCACATGCAAAAATTTAGTTGGTCATTTTGTGACATTAACAAATGACTTTAGACACCCTGCTTCCCAAATAATCCATATATCAATAGAAGACTAGACAGAGTCTCGTCCTGTTTCTCCACTAAAAACTGGGTGACACTGTAATTTGACAATTCTTTGCTTCTGGAGAATTCCCTGTTTCCCCAGGAGATAACTCTGTTGGTTTTCTGAGCCAATGAGTATTTGTAATATATTTTACAATCTGTGATGATAGTGTGTCTTTCAGTTTAGCAAGGAATCATATCTTAGGTTAGGCATAGTCGGTCCCAGTGATTCTATAAATTTATTGGTGATTAGACAGAATCAAAATAGCAAACAAAAATTAAATACAGCACAATTGGCAGTGTTCATAGCATCCCTCATTTGCATTTACATTTCAAGGTGTGCCTTGTTTTGGTTGTTACTTCCACTTGCAGTCTTTTCAGATGTGGGGTGAAGAAGATGATGCTGATAAGGGAATTCTAGGTTAATCTTACATGTAACCAACACAGAGTTCAGCTGTTGGGTAAATTTCTTTTGTTTGTTTGATTCTATTTTTATTAATTGTTGAACAATGTTTTAAAGGTTAAGTATTTCTTTTTGATGAGAAAATTAATAGAATATATGAAGCTGCATTTGTTACTATTTTTCCATTTAAGAATATGAATTTTTGTATCAGTGCATGAGACTGAGAATCAGCAGTCATTGAGGATACTGTCCTTGCTTTGTTTCTTTTTTTTCTAGATGGATCATAGTGAGGATTTGATAATTTTATCTCCTTTGGGGCGGGATTCTCTCTCTCTTTTTATTTTTTTTAAAGGTTAAATGAGATAGCAGAGACTGCCTTTTGCCTGTCATTCTAGGTCTTGCTTTGGGTAAATAGTTCAGGGTGTTTCTGATTCAGAAATAATGAAGATTTAATTGAACATAAGGACAATTTCTTTACCACACTTATTTCTTGAAGCTTAGGAGAAAGAGTATACCTATGGAAATAAATAACTATCCTGAATTGTGTGAAGACATTCAAGTTGAACTTAAACTATGGTAGAAATTTTAAATGTAGGCCTGTGAATTACCGGTAATCTGACTTGCTATTTTCACAAATAAAATGTGGTACTTACATATATTTGGTTGTAATGTAAAATTCTACAGGTAGGAAGAACTATAATAGAAAATAGTAAGTATATTTTTCTTCAAGTTTTCTTCTTGCTCTTGTTTTATTAAAGGTAGTAGCAGAAGTAAGTGTTAGAATTGATTGTGATGAAGTGATAAGTAAGGAGGTGAGACATTAATTAATTTGAGAATTTGATTATCTGTGAGAAAATATTGCACCTGTCAAAAGGAATTCTAGAAATGGTGCTGTAGTACATGCTTTTAGAGATCTGCAACATCCCTTCTGGTGTCTTCTGTGGCGCTTACAAGAAGTACCTCAAGTTCAGATTGGTTAGATATAGTGTAATATTTTCATTACAATTTAATCCTTGGGTCCTCCAGAAGATGATATCAACTTAAAATAATAAAATTTATTACTCCATTGCAACTAGTACTATCTAGATTAATTACTTCAGCCCTGATATAGGTAGGTCTGAAAGAAGGTAAACAAATTTTTACTTGAGTGAAGTTCAGCTGTCCATTTTCAGAAAACATACATTAGAGAAAACTGTTTATTATACAAATGTCCTTTAAGATTATGCTAATTTAGTTATAAATGTGTTGAAACTGACCTCTGCTTTCCTCAGTTAGAATTTTAGGTTGAATTTTGAAATCCTGGAAAAAAATATTTAAAACCAATGTTGGTCTTATCCATGCTGAACAGCTTTAACACTGTCAGCATTTAGGCAACATATCAGGCAAGACCAAGTGTTATAAACACACTTTTATTTGTATACGACACCTTTTTCAAGCCAGTGCATTGTCAAAGAGTTTTGTTATTGAAGATAATTTGAAAGAAGTTAAAAAAAAACTTGGCTGCTCTGTTATGCAGAAAATAGCTCAATTTTTTTTGAAATTGAATATATAATTTTTTACTTAATTTTTAGTTATGCTAGTGCCCAGAAGCTCCACATATAAGGCTTTAGCATGTCAGGCCTGTAACAAAACAGCTCTTTCTGCATACAGTTTACAACTGAATTACAAAACAGAAGATAAATGTTTTCCAGTAGGCAAATACAGGGAAAATAAGAATTATGAGAGAGACTTCAGACCTCTGTGGACACTTCACCTAAGGAGAATTTCCACATAAAATGTGGGAAAGGGCGGAAAGTATCTTGGAGTGCCTTTTGCATTGCATGTTCTAAAGGACATATGAGAAAGCATGGTGCAGGTCAGAAAATTGATCCTCAAGGTGAAGATCATAAAATCACTAGCAGGAAAAAAAGCCCAAATTCTGCATTATGGTAATGTATAAGAACTGGTATATAGAGGAGAGACATTAATTTATTCTCTTGCCTATATACAGTTTAGTTTGTTACTGTGGTTTCAACTCTTCATAGCTTTATGTTTCATGTAGTGGTTGCATTACTATTTTAAGACAAAGATATGTAGAATGCCACTAAGTTTATTTAATGGAGTCGGTGAAGTGATTTGCAACCGGTTTTTATTAAAAATGTGTTTAAGTGGCCTTCAATTTATTAAATTACCTGTGTATTCAAGGTAGATTGAATTAATGTAGAGTTTCTCCACTAAATAAATTTCTTTTATCTTTGGGCAAGGAAAAAAAACCCAAACTTTTAAAAACCTTAAATTTTTTGTTTTATATTGATTGTTTTGTTAGTAGCATTTTAAGGTAATTAATTTATGTATGTATCATTTAGACTAAGGAACTGATCACAGCAACTAGTCTCTGATTCAGATACATTCTGATATCCTTCACAAACCAACGTATAAGTATTTAAATGACTAAAATATTGAAAACTTACAACTTCAGTAAGAATTAAATTCCTCATCTAATTGCATTTTTATATTTTCCAATTCTTTAAGTCTATCTGGCTTTTCTAACCTGAATGCATGTTGTACTTTTAATTTAATTTAATTTTTGGTTTTTAATGTTCTTCTTTTGGCATGAAATGCTGCATTTGAATCAGAAAGAGGTAAAAGATTTGTTAAGGGAACTGGTAGCAAATTGGTTAAACCTGCCTTAACTGCCCAAGGAATTTTATGTGATCATTCATCTGCACAGTAACAATCTCTATCTGTGTAGAAACAGCAATGTAGCCTCTTCAGCACAGGAGCTTTAGGTAAGGTGAATTGCTTGCTTTCAGGCTTGCTTGCAATTTGCTTTACACTGGTTCGATATTGCTTCAAAACTGATGTCACAGATACAGTTGTGAGAATGCTTTTTCAAAAAACAAGGCTAGAAATGAGAGAATGCAGTAAGAATTATACTGTTATACTTTTCTTTTTAAATTACTTTCTGTATTTGTGTCTTTTTTTTAACTAGTCCACCTGTTTACCTGTCTACCTGTAATTATTCAGTGATCTCTTAACACCCATTGCTGGAAAAAACCATGAAGATCTATGCAGAAGAACGTATTAGGTTTTCTTCTGTGATGTCTGTTGGCTTCAAACTATAGCAACTTGAGTACCTTTTTTAACTGGAACTCTGAGACCTCTCTAAAACCCCATCTTCAGACTCCAAGGGCATTTAGAATATGACTGAATATACTTAAAATGAAAAAGCTAAAACATTCTTCCATTGACCATTTCTACTAGATATTTAGTGACCATCTATTAAACAGTCTTCAATCCTAAGATTATGATGATTTCCTTGTCACAATATCTAGTCAGTTTTATTGCTTTGGTCAGATGAAAACTGTAAATTTCCTTTAGGATTTTTTCATACTGTTTTAATTTGTAAATTAATAATCTGTCTTTAAGACAGACATTTCTCTGTTCTTTTGTAGTTGTCTTACAAAATTTCTGCTGAGTTAATCTTGAAGCACTTGGATCATACTGTTTGTTATATTAAACAATAATAAATTCAACTCATATAATTACTTACCATTTGAAAATACTGATATTCAGAGAAGGCAGAAGCATTGGTTTTGATGTGTCTGCAAATTCCACTGTGTATATAGATGCAGGAACAGTTTGGGGGTGGCAGTACTTCAGCCTTTATCCATCATTGTTCTTTACTCCCTTGTTCATCTGAGGATTGAAAAACAAGGAATGTGCAGTCATTCTTTAGCATTCTCATTAAGATCTGTAAGTCCTATTTGCTTATTTACCCTAAGGGTTTTGCGTCTTTGATTAGAGTGGTTAGGGTATCATCCTTTTGTTTATGTGTATGATTGGAGCAGTTGACTGCCTTCACTGATGAACACATCCCCTTTTGGAGGGAACTCCATTCCAGATCAATAATTATTTCCTCACTCTTTTCCACAAGGATGTAATTTCAGGATATTTATCTGACATCAGAGATTAGAAAACACCCCGTACTCAGGCTCTCTGGATAAGATTGAATTCCAGTTTCTTTCTGAAGGTTTTTAAGTCTTCTTCTACTTGTGTACCTGCCAACACTTAGAAGACTCCACCCTTTAAAACCTATGCAGGACAGATACCTGCTCACTGGAGATATACAGGGAGTAATAGAAACTGAAATACTGCCACCTCCTTGAGGCAACATCATCTTAAGAAGCTTAGATAAGCCACTCACTTCAGTAAGGAAATTCATTATCTATGCAGGGAACAATACACTAGCTTTTTATTATGACGATCAGTGATGATGGTTTAGCCAGCACTGTTGCTGTTAGTATTGCAGGTATCACCAAAGCACTGGTGTTGTCACCAATGACAGATCAGACAGTGGTAGTGTCACTGACAGTTGTGTGTCTTAATGCATGTTCTGTGTGGAAAGGTTTTAAAACACATTGAATGTTCAGAAAGAGACAGGGAGGAAAGTAGGTGAGTGTGGGGTTCTGAATTCTATGTATCCTGGGATGCAAGGTATTTTGCCAAGAGTAAAAATAATCCTGATTAATAAGTTCTTAAGGCTCCCAATATAATTTTTGCCTTGAATCCTGTACTGAATTCCTAATTATGCCTGATGGGCTTTCCAGAGGAGACTTCTCTGGTTTTTGAGACATCCTTTATATTTATTTCTTTACAGCTGGTTTCTTTATAGTGGGTGCATGCTATGAAAAGACAGTGGTCTGATTTAAACAGTGTAACATAACTAATTTTAGTAATTTAAATTGGAAGGCCAAAAGGTTTAATTTTGTGTAATTGGTTTTAATTCAGCTTTTCCTTTCCACAATAGATAATTTTTGCCTCATTTATGCATCAAAACATACTTACAAATGAAAATGCCATTTGACTTCTAGTTGTTACTGCTTTCTACTAGGAAAAGGTCTTCATCACCTTTACAAGTTCTGTTTCTTATTTAATGAGGTTCCTAATTTTTACACTCTAATGTATTATTATTGTTTATGTTTGTTAAGATGATGGTATACAAAAAGGAATTTAAACTAGTGAGCTATTTAATGGGGGTATATATTTTGTGCTAAACTTGGTTGGTTTATAAGTGCCTATATATTGACAATGGTTGGAGAACTATGATGTATTTTGGTTCATCATGGTGCAGATTTTTTTCAAGATAGCTTAAAAACAGATCACCACTTACTTAGATTAAGTTTTTTTAACAATTGTGAATAACTTAATTTTAAAGAAATGATGCATTCTTTTCAGGGCCAAGAACTTCCCAAAATTTGGCACTGCCCCATGATGAGGTGTACTGTCCTTTTCATTTTCTGTTTTTAGTAGCAGAGATGACTTTGTCTGTGAACATTATTGAAAAAGAAGAGCAAGAGATGTTTATCATGTGGCTGTGCCACCAGGGCTCACACAAAGGCCCGCTCTGTCTTGGCTGAGCCATTGTGAGAGGAACAGTCACTGTGGAGTCTTTCATTGTATGACTTTCCTTTCAAGATTTGCAGGGGCTAGGACCACCATCTCAAGCATGCAGTAAGTCAAAATAGGAATCTTGCATCTGTTAGTTGCTTTATTTTTGTTAATATCTGTTAGTTCTAAGAATTAATGCATAACTGAAAGTGAATGCTAGAATTTCAGGGGCTGCATCTCTTTTCTCACAGTCTTGTATTCATCCATGTATATGGTTTCTTTGAGCCATAACTTAATTTTTAATTTATATCTGGTACTTTTCTCAGATGTTTTCAAAAGTTTGCATTCTGATCTGTCATGAGAAACAGGTTCAAAAGCTTTGTATAATTTTGATTTTTATCTGCATCTTGGGGAAGCCTAAATTACCAATTAGAAAAACTAAAGTTCAACAAAAATCCTCCAGCAGATACCAGTTGCTTTGCCTCCTACAGCTCAGAGAAAGAAATCTTACTGTGTACTCTAAGTAGGGAGTGCAGTGAGGTTCATATGCACTTGACCCTAATCATGATTAAAAGAATTTTAAGCTGGTAAAAAGTACATGCTGGATTTCAGACACGAAATTTGACAGTAGATGTTTAGATAGGACTCTCAAGAATGATTCCTGCCTTTGTATACCAACTTACTCCCTTTACTATTTTGGATTTCAGCTGGTAGATCTGGTATTTTCTGCCCCAGATTCAGGAGGTGTTGTTTTTCTCAAGCAGCCCTCCATTTAGTTTTAGATTGTTTTCTGACTGCCAGTATTAAAAGCATGTACTATCATTTTAGTATCCAACATGTGTGATTACAGTGGGCCAAATCATTAGCAACACACTATTTTTCCACTTGGTATCTCTAGCTGTGGAAATGAAACAGTAAGAGAATCATCAAGATTGGAAGAGACTTACAAGATCATCTAGTCCAACCATTCATCTAGCACTACCACTGGCACCCCTAAACCACTAAATTACATCACCCAGTGCCAGGTCCAGACACCTCATGAACACCTCCAGGGATAGTGACTCCACCACCTCCTTGGGCAATCTATTACAGTGCTTGACCACCCTAAGAGTGAAATCTTTTTTCTAATATCAGAATCTCCCCAGTCTCAGCTTAAAGTAATTTTCTCTTGTCCTCTCATAGTGGCACATTTGAAGAGATGGTGCATCCTTGTCTAGATTAGTTGATCAAAGGCATTATACATCTAGAGATCTTTGCAGTTTTGCACTGTCTACTACTTCTTCATTCAGATGGACTTTTCATGAATTATAAGAATGATGTTCCATCCTGTCAAAGAAGAATTCAAGATCAAAACACTTCTGATGATGTTCTAGTTGGTGAAAGCTTGACAGGTTTTTGTCCCTGTGGCTGAAAATATTATGTATCTAATTTAACCCGTGAACAGGAATAGATCTTGTTTTCAGTTCTGACCTGTACATAAGCCTTTGCTATGTGTTGGTGTTTGTTATCCTAATTTGAATTAAGTCTTAAATGTTCTACAAGACGAGAAGTATTGGTGCATGCTAAGGCTGGTCATCCATTTTTATCTGCGATGGTGTGATAATTTTGTACCTTCATATGTATGGGAACTGTATTGCTATGCTCTTTCCTCTATGCTCCTTTGATGCATGAGAAGCAGAGGTATTCATTAAATAAAGAAGGCATGTACATCTGTCCATAGAGTGGAATAACAGGCTGTCAGTTTATCCTGAATACTATTCCCTTTGTTCAATGGGATTCCACAGTGCAGGCTTTTACAGACATTATCTGCAAAAAGAAATACTGCTCCTCACCTTCAGGAAAAGTGATGCCTTAACTGGGCTTACCTGAAATAGAGGCCAGACAAAGTTAGGAGAATAAAAAGCAGACAAATTTATTAAAGGCCTTTAGGTACATCCAGGGCAGACAAAGCCACCTCGTGAGGCTACACCCAAAGATGGACCACGAGTCACGAGGTCTTACATTTTATAAGTTCTGTCCCACCAACATACGGGGCCTTAATTCTCCAATCACACCCTTAGGCGATGGTGTCAATCACCCCAAGCCTGCTCCCCACAATTCGCTGTTGTTTATGTATTTTGAGACTCTAAGGCAGTGAAAGTGTACTTGGATTTCAATTCAGAGGAATTGTTTTGGCTAAAGGTGCTTGGAACAGAGGTTTTTAGCATTTTATATGAAGTCTAGAACTACACCAAAGCTACAGATACATGAAGAATAGAAGCTAAATATTCTTAAGGCATCAAAAGAAACCTTGAAATACGGGATGTTGGCTGCAACAATAATGAGCCATAACAGCTCTCCCTTTCACACAGGCAACAGTGTAACAGATTTAATGAGAAGATACATTATTGTAACTGTAGATATGCTCAGAAAAAGTCTATCATCAAACTGTTGGTATTCCACAGACAGCACATCACATTACAGATTTATTTGCTTCAAATATTGAAATGACAGTGTTCCAGAAAATTTGAGTTCAGCTTCATTACAAGGTGTACTGTGGTAACACTATTCCCATTGTACAACAATTTCTAGTTCCATACACAACATAAGACAAAATGAATTCTAGCTAGAATTGCCTCAGGAGGGTAGAAAGCTATTATAAATTCTCTCTGTTTCTTCAGCTTCTTATTCTGCTCCTAGACCTACTGACCAGAGAGAACGAGTAACAGTAGGAAACAAAGGTCAAGTAACTGTACACAAATCTGAAGTTATTTTACCTGAAAGCCCATACATTTGCTGCTTTGAATGTTGTTGTCAAATTGCTCCTCACAGGTAGAAGAAATTCTGTCCATAGATGGGGGCAGGGGAAAAAGTTATTTTTTAAGATAGCTTAACCCTACCAATGAAACAATTCTTAGTTTGGTACATTCCACAAAATTTTTTTCTTTAGTCCAAGGCTTATGATTATATGTTGGATCATGTTGAATTTGTTTTATCTTCTGCTTGATGGTTTCCCTCTTGGGCTTTTGTCATCCAATGTGACATTAAAGAACTCTCTAAAAATGGGGCGGCGGGGGGGGGAACGGTTTGCAACCTTAGTTACCCGGAAGAGATTCCACTCCTGCATTTGGCAACTTAATACCCTTTGTGGCAGTCTTAACCACAAAGTCCTGTCTTCAACAGAATTACACTTGCAATAGGAATTGGTTAGTGTTGCACTAGAAAACAGTAACCTTACAGCCTCTTCTGCCTAGTATTTTTATAAAATTCAAGACAAAGCCATGTTGAGATCCCATCTTAAAAATGTTTTTCTAAAGTTTGCTCAGGCTTCTGTTTAAAACAATCCTTGTATCATAACCAGTTAGCTCTGGAAAAGTAGAAAATTAATTTCATAAATATTTCTGTTAGGAACAGAAAATCCTTTCAAATTGTCTTCACATCAGTCTCCTTGGTAACCTCTTCGGTGCTTCTCAGGGTTAAACTGTCTTCTTTGTAAGACTATTCAAATAAATTGTTGTGTAATAAATGTTAGTCTTGTGTCATATGGCTGAACTAAGAAAGACTGCACCACATGTTTTAAAATGGATGCTCCTTTGATATGTTGGATATGAGGACCAGCAATATTTTAAGTGAAAGCTTAGGGCATGTCTCTAGGTACAGGGCATTGCAAAATAGTGTAACAGTAGCTATTCTGCATGAGCTCCTTCAGATAGACACTTTTATTCTGTGTTATGAGAGCTTTTTTTCTGCTTTGCTTAATCTGCATCACTCAGCTTGACATGAAAGGGCTTATACAGAAAACTATTATGGAATATCAGTTATTTCTTCTGTGCATACAATTCGTCTATGCCAAGAGACACTATAAGCAGTTTGTGTGGAAATTCAGAAGGCTGGATTTTAGCAATGGATTGAACGATTGATTACCATTATTAAATACCAATATTACATGTTGCAATGCCTGAATTTTATGACAAGAAGGTTGCTACCAGAATTGTCTCAAAAAAAAAAAAAANAAAATCTAAAAAAAAAAAAAAAAAAAAAAAAAAAAAAAAAAAAAAAAAATTCCCATATTACTAATGGAATAAAACTAAAGAATGGGGGAAACTTTCTAAAGGGTAAAGTGTCTGAAACTGTCTAACAGTTCTGAAATTAGGACTATTTCGAGAATTAATTTTTATTAGATAATTATTTGAAACTAGTTTCACAACCATTAGCAGGGACAAGTTGTAGTTTCCAGAAGTACAGCTTGGAGACTATGGCATTTGAGGGATGGGATATCTTCCTAGCAGTGCAGATCTCAATCTCTTTTCTAGTTGATTGTTGGAAGGGATTTGCATCGGTCTCCTCTTTTGTTTTTAAGTGCACTGAGACTATGGAGGGATGGGTGGGTATTCTATTATGAATCTCCTATTTCTTTTGTCTGCAAGTGTTTTGAGTATAAACTGTCAATTAATACATATTGGTGATCAGAAACCAGGTCCTAGTCCAAGCTCCTGTTAGTATCTGTTTATAACATAATGAAAAGTAACAGGAGAGATTAAAAGACCTAGCACCAAATGCACTCTAATGTGATGGTAAGGATACTTTGCAGAAAAAAAGCTGACTTAATCACCTCAGGAAGCAGCAAGAATCAAAACCTCTCTCATGCATTCACAGTTACTACTCTAAGCTACTGGATTTTGAATGATTTAGCAGTGGTACATATTGTAGCCATTCCTTTTGTTTCCTTGTACGCCAGGTATGTGTCATTTCAGCCTGAATTAATGGGGAATTCTGAGAGAGAAATGGAAAAGATTGTTGTCAAGGAACTGGAGATAAAAAAATTTCTTACAGGCTTTTTGTGGACGCTTAAGTAGAAAATTTAAGTTTCATGATGGGTGACTGTCAGTGTTGGGAAGGTCAGACAAAGAGCCACACAGCAAATTACCTGGGACACACCCGTAGGAATCAGTATTGTTCCCTGTCCTCAGTGCCTCTGAACAGTTGTTAAGGCTGAGATGTGTAACTGAGTTCTGTTCTGCAGTAGAAGCAGCAGAAACTAGTTTTCATGTCAAGTGAGATGCTTACAAACGTAGTGACTAAAAGAAAGATTATAAAAAAGCAGGGAATTACTGGCTTTCATTTTCACGCTTTACACCAGTTTTAAACAGAATGTATTCTTCTTTCTTGCGTTACTATATGTATAACACATAAAAATATGTAATGCATATTTTACATACGTACATATTTATATATGTGTCTAAATTGTTAATTTTAACCCCAGATCTCCCCGATATGTTTTGGGGCTAGGGTTAAGATAGAGCAGGTATTCAAAGTAGTTTCTTTTGAGTTGGCCGGCCCCAGCCTCCCCCTCCTTCCCCTCGTTCTTCGTCCTGTTCCCTCTTCACACATGGAATTGGGAACTTCTCAGATCTGCTCCATACTCAACCAAAATGACGTAGAAGTGCAGCAGGTACCACATTCCTGACACCGGGGTCTGCTTTCGCGCCCGCGCTTCTACTCCCTGGGAAGGCGGAAGCCTCCGCACTCACTGCCGTGCGCTGTCCCAGGGGGCTGGGCCGGGCCTGGGGCGCCGCTTCGCCCGTCGCCTGTCGCAGTCTCTGGAGGTTTCTGTCTGTTCTCGGGTGGGAGGCGTGAGCGCCCCGTTTCCCGTCGGCCAGGATTGAGGTGCTCGCGTTCTGTCGCCTGCAGGCTCCTGGCAGTGTGGGACGCACCGGGGAAAGGCGGACGGCGACGCCGGCGGCCCCGAGGCGGCCCGGGCGGGCGGAGCCGCGCCCGGCGCTAGGACCCAGCAGGACGCGAGGCGGCTCTTTGGGCCGGATCACAAATTCGCCGTGACTCAGTCTCTGCGCGGCGCGGAGGCAGCGGGAGCAGGTCGGTGTCCTACGTCTATCCGGCGACTGCTGGGGTGCTTGGGGGCACGAGAACCGGAGCGGACCGGGAACTGCCGCGCCCCTTCCTTGGCCCGGCCTTCCTTCCTCTTCGCCCGCCCCCGCCCGGGCCTGCCGCGCCGCCAACCGCGGCC
>VZRN01000750.1:255001-265829 GCA_013397935.1 Dasyornis broadbenti
TCTCTTGATTGTAGAAGTAACGAATAGCAAGGTTTTAAGGAGAAAAGTTTGAGAAAGCAAAACTTTAGATTAAGACTAATAGAAGCATAGGCCTGAAAAACTCAAGGCTTCATCTATTGTCTCCTGCTCCTTGAGCTAGCCATAAGTGCTTTGAAATATCTAGAAGTGCTGAAATTCTATGAAGGATACAAGTTTATCATCTGGATCCCTTTTTATTTAAGACATTTGCTTGAAGGTCTGCACAGGAAACAACAGAATTTATTTAAGTAGGTAAGTACTTATGTGTGTCTGTATATATTTACATTATTTTAAGGGTTTAGCTTTAAGCCAAATTTGCTCTTCTAGACTTTTGTAGTAAATGCAGTGAAGATCAGGAAGGCTTCTGCTCCTGTCTGAAAGGTGATGGTCAATTTCATCTGGATCATCTTGTTCTTTCAGCTGTGTTTCAAGTTTTTAAAACACAATTGCTTTCTTTGAAAAATCCTTAACAGAAGACTCCAAAGAACTAGTGTTCTGATAATGCCCCAGTATTAAACCAGTGCTCTTCAGTATTAAAAATACCAAAGGGTTTATAAGAACAGTGTTTATAGTGTAGCTTTAGTGTAAAAATACGTTTTAAAGCTCTGCTTTAAATCATTTAATAACGTCTATTATAAATAACAGCTTGTTTTTTGAACTATAGCATCACATGTGCAGGATGGGCAGTGTAAGTCATGCTGTCTGTCTCGAAGATGGATAGAACTTGACTGAACTAAAGTCCTGCCAACTGATGTTTGAAATTCTTTTTAAGCGTTAGTGAAAACTCTCGTCAGTGTTGGTACCTGTGCTTTCCGGTAGGTTCTCATATATTGACTCATAAAGGTTAGAGAAGTGGGATAGTTTTAGCAGTTTATAACACATCAGTTTGGGAAAATGATCTAGTACAACTTGACAGGCCATGTCCTATTAAAAAAAAAAAAAGTATGCATGTCCTTTGAGACTGTTTCCGCACATTCACGCACACACACACAAAATTTGTGATGACTTGTATTGTAGAATGCTATTTAGTAGCATGTCCAAGCAGGGTAGTGATTAATGGTTTCAAATTTAAAATACACTTACCCCATAATTTTTTTTAGAAAAATCAAAAAAAATATGTATTGATTCTGTAATGCTCTTTCTGTATGATGCTATTTTAGTACATTTGGGTGTTTGGATGTCAAATTCAGTGAAGTGGGGAGTATAGGTTAGCTAAAACCTTTTGTTGGTGAAGTTACAAATTGGTAGGGTTTCAGATATTTTTCAAATTAAGTTACTGTGTGTTTCTTGGAATAAAAAAGAAAAAGTGGGTAAAGAAGTTAAGAACTTCTAAGTGGTCTAATTGGTCTTTATTTCTTAGACCAATTAAGTGGGTTTTTTAGTTAAGTTTCTGTTAAATACTGCTCTTTCTGTTCTTCTCCTTTCTGATACTTTTTGATCCATTTAAATACACAGTTGTTGGCAATGTTCAGCTGCCTGTGTCGGTGATTTGGTTTTACAGATATTTTTAAGGCTCTATTAAATTTTATGTCTGTCCATGCATTTTTTTTGTAGACTTCCCCGTAATTAAAAGCTATTGCTTCAGTAAGAAAATTACAGAAACTGCTTTTAGGTTATTCATACTCTGTACAGTGTGAGATTATAGTCACAGCTGGTTGATGTGATGTCACAGTACATTACAAGTTTAACAGTCTTTGTATCCAGAAAGCTATAAATGCTATATGTGAAGATTCAATTTTCCTTGACAGTTTCTCTCTTCAGAAACTAGAACAACTCAATCAGTATCCAGATTTCAACAACTACCTGATTTTTGTTCTGACAAAGCTGAAGTCTGAAGGTAAGTTCTTGTCATAGCGGCTGTTTTATTTTACGATTTTTTTGCCTTTTAAAAAAGATTTATATTATTTACCTTCAAAGAAACAGAAAGCTGACTCTAGTCAGTTTGCTGGTTGGTTGAGCTCCATAGTCATGTAGAACTCATGGACTCAGGAGCCTTTGTGGGGAAAAAAATCTGGTAGCTTAATGGTATTTGTATTATTAGCCTAAGAATGGAAACCATTCTAAATATCCTGTGAAATCTTCTGAGAAATGTTAGAGCATCATACCTCTATTGGACTGTAGTAAAGTTGTGGAATAACTGATGAATCATGACTATATACATTATAAAACATGCTGCTAAGTTCAATTATGATAATGATCTCCATAGTAGTGAGACTGCTAAATGCTTTGAAGACTACATATTTAGAGTTGTGCAAAAGTGTTTGTCATAATCTTCATTCTAAAGTTTTAATTGTAGTAAAAATACGGTTAGAAATCAACCATATTGTTTTATTCTTATGGACATTACAGTACAAACTGTATATGGCATAGTGTGTAGCCTCCACCAGTTGGTAAATTCAGCCAATTCCTTTGTGATCAGGGTGTGTGAAAGATTTTTCAGTGTACTGCAGCTACTGCTTTGAGGTGTCTTTGATAGAGAAGGGAAATTAATTTCAAGATCTGCTTTAACACATATGTCTTCTTTATATTTGTTTGTAATCATCGTGTTTGGTTGTTTGGGTTGTTTCCTAGGCTTTTTTCCTTTAGTGTTCTGCTACTAGTGCTTTTTCTGCCTTTTAGTATTTTATATCTTTGTGAATGCTTGTTTTTATCCCCTTTGAATTAGATTTTACTTATGTGTAGTCCTGTAATGTTTGAAAAATTGTCAAGAACGTTTGTCTACATTTTAACTAGTGTTTTGGTTGTATCAGCTTACTTCAGGAAGAGGGAAACAGGAGGATGAAAGTATATTTTCGTGTTTGAAGGCTAGACTATGTGTCAGTGCTTTTGGGTGTTCTGTATAGGATGTTGCCTAATAATCTGTAAAGTCTTGGGGGAGTACCTTAAGTATGAGCGTGTTTTCAAGAAATGAGTTATCCAGGATACTGAATCTTTGAGTAAGGTGCCAGTGTAAATACACCATGTCCTTTATAGGTTATACCATACCAGAAAAATGAAAAGCAAAGCCAGCCCAGTAGTGGGATATGGAGTCTGTACAAAGGATATGACAAGAAGCATATTTCACTTTGGGTTTTTTTGTCCACGAATTTGTTTTCTGACACTAACACAACTTGCTAGTTTGCTTTTCTTAATTCACCACTTGAGCCTGAGGTTCTTGGTGTTTAGTGGTATGTCAGGATCTCTCTTCCTAACAGAACTACTTCAGTTATCCAGTAGTCATCTTTTCCATTTCTAATGTTTAATCACATCGACCTGTGTGGAATTTGATAAAGAGTAGGAGATGCTAGCTGTTACAAAACAGTTGTGTAAACCATTTTATATGAGGGGGAAAAGCAGGTTCCAGCAGATTGAGGGGCCAAATGACCTGGGAAGAAGCAGCAAGTGAACTTCCAGGGAGAGATGTTTGGATCAGATTGCACTGATACCTCTCACAAATATATAATGTCTTTTGTGAGGCTGCTAAAAAGCATGTTACTTTGGTGATGCTCTTGTCCTGCATCATGACATTTTTAGGTCATAACCTTTTGTCCAAAGCAACTGTTTTTAAACTTTGTATTTCTATTTCCAGAAACTTGCAAAATATTGAAGGTACCATAACCAGTCTGGTGTTGGTATTTTTCATAGCATTTGCTGAATTCTAAATATCCTGTTGCTTTGCTCGGGTAGGACTAATGAAGAACAGGAGAAGAACTGTTGATTGGATTTGCTTTGAATCCAACCAATAGCCCTTCACCTTCCCTCGTGCTCAAGGTAATGAGACTATTAGAACTGCTACAGTACTTTTGTATCTGCTTTTGCATCAGTAAGGGAAGATGTGATGAACTCATCCTAGTCGTCAGTACAACAGAGAAGGCATTCTATTTTATTCTCTCCTGAAGCAGGTTCTGTCGGTTATCTCTACTACATTGCCACAGACCAAAACATAGACATTCATACTGAAAGAAGTTCATGTTTTTGTTGTGGCCATAGTATCCCAGCAGAAGGAGCAATGAAAATAGGCTAACAACATCTCTGATAGTTTATTCAATAAATGTTAAGGTGTTTTGGTAGTCCATGAGAAAAAGATGTTGGCTTGATAGCAGGTAGAACTAACCTGTGATTCCGTTTTTGCTACTGTTGAAACTTCTGCCCAAAAAATGGTGCTTGAGGATACATTTAGGTGACAGCTCCTGAATGTGGGAATTCTGTCGTTTGGTTGGTTGACATGTGTGTTAAATAGTATCATTGTACTGCCGTGAAGATTGCAGGAACTTATCTTTGACCTGAGTCTTACACCTGTGTTGGCAATTAACTTTGCAAAGAAACTTCTTTTGCAACAAAAAAACTTCATTTGCAAAACTGGCTGTCCCTGAGTCTTGTGTTTAAGATACTTAGGTAAACCTTATGAGTAGGAAATTTACTTTGTTTTAGCACCAAAGGGTTATTACTATTCAGTGGAAAAAATGTTAAACTTCTTTTCCTTTAGGCTTAGTCCCATTAGGCTTCTGTTTCTGAATGCCTGTGACTTACTGGTTTAAGATTTGTTGTAGTAGTCCTACATGTAAGTAGGGGTTTTCTTGGTTTTGTTTTTAAATTCTTCTGGGCCCTATCAAACCCTGTTAAGCCTGGGTCTTCCTGGAAGCAGGAATGCCCTGCTACCATTTCATAGGTGAAAATATATGGCCTGGTTTGCTGCTAGAGCATGTACATGCTTGAGCTTTAAGCACTTAATTTCTTTCTGCTTGTTTTTTTGGGTTTGATTTTTTTTGTTTGTTTTTTTTTTTTTTTTATTATTTATTATTTTTATTTTTTGTTTGCTTGTTTATTTTGGTTTGGGTGGTTTTAGGTTGTTGTTGTTGGGGTTTTGTTTTTTTGATGATTGTAAAGTTAATGTTAATTTCTAAAGATAGTATTATGAATCTAGATGAACTCCAGTGTTAAAAATACCACAATATAAAAAATGTTAAGGAAACGGCATTCAGTCAGACCATAGGCAGGCTGATGAAATAAAATAAGATCCCAAGCCATTAAATTTTAAGATACAGATCTCTAGAGTGAACTTCCCATGAAGTGTGGTGCTCAGAGATCTTCCTTAGAGATGGAGTCCAGATTAACTGAAAAGTATGTGAATGAAAAAAGTGTTGTTTTGCTAATTTGTCTCTAAATGAAAATATTACTTACAGGCACTGTTAGTGTAGCTGTTTCTTCTTGTATTGGAAGGTAAAAAAACTCACAGATAATGTAGTGACACTGCCCTGTCCTTAGTGCTGGATTTGTGGGTCTGTTCTTCCAGTGTCCCCTGAGGTGAGCTCAGAATCCTGTAGTCTTCTGTATTCTGTTAATAATTTGCTTCCTGGAGTGTATGCATGTTTCTTCAGCTTCACAGATAATTTTCTGGCTTTTACATGCAGGTGACTGAAACAACCTAGTGCCACATGGAAGCATCAGTTCTGCCTCTGCTGTTGCTTTTTTTCACTTAACTGCAGCTTCTCTTCTTTGTTCCAAGTCATGCTTCTAAATCCCTCTTGTTTGCCTTTTTGCATGAGGATGTATTTTCCTAATTTCAGCCTCTTTGCTGTCTTGCTGAGGCCAGTTCTAGTCTCTGTTTAAGGTGTATATAGGCAGTTCTCCAAGATACCTAAAGCCTGAGGCAAGTCAGGACCTCTAGATGTCATAATATGGACAATTCATACTGCAAGCAGACATACTGACTTTGTTTCAGACCTTGTTGACCATAATGATGAAATTTCCAAGGCTGCCTGTATGAAAACCTACTTTGTTTATACCTTCTGTAAATGAATGTAAGATATCTTTCTCCCTCTACTCTAAAACAGACAGAAATAGCACTCTTCTTAGTTTATGTTGTCCTATTGTAGGACAACATCAATTTCCTGGTGTTTCCGCTTAGTTTCAGTCCAGAATTATACCATGCTTTATTCCAAACAGCGTCCTAAAGTTTGTGAATGGGAGATGGATGTGGCTTGCACTAAAATATCAAAAGATTATGTCCATTGTTATTCAGTGGGACGTGATTAGTTTTGCATAGCTTCAGTAAAGTTCTGCGTTAGTCTCCCCCCTGTTCATTGGGCTCTCAGCAGGACCCACACTAATGGGAAAATATTTAGAGAAGTGTGCGATGGTCCTGGTATTTTCTGCTGGCCTGTATAACTGCAGTTGTCTATCCTGTTGCAGTTACACAGTTGCACTGTCTTGCAATGGTGCTTTAGTGACTGACTGTTCACCCCATCCAAACATGAGAACTCTGGTATTAATTCCCCACAGAGCATTATCTCAGTGGATTGATTGGTCACAATCATGGTGTAAGGCTATTGCAGTCAAGGATCAGAGTCCTTGAGACGGTGAATGAGCTGAAATTGAGAACACTGTTTTAGTCCTGGTTTTGTCACAGACTGTAAGGATGGTTTTTTGAGTTTATTTCCAAAATACTTTGGATTTTTATAAACCAGTTGAAGACAGGACAGTGTCTCTGCAATTCTTATTCATGTGATGATGTAGTCAGAGTAGTTTACTTTGACCTGGAGTGTTACCATGGAGACAGAGCCTGTCCCCACCCTACTCCCTCCCCTGCCTCCCCCACCAAGTTTTTTTTCAGTGGAGCTCTTCATAGGTGGTAATTCATGTTCTGCTAATCATGACACTAATAATTAATCTAGTTTTGCAGATAAAATTCGAATTTTATAATATATTACTGGAATCCAAAATGGTCATGTGGGTTTGATGTGAATATTTTCTGATGAGTCTTGAATTTAAAACTTGATCTGGAGACCAGCTTTCATGAGTCCATTCCATTAGGAGCTTTCTTGGCATGTTGGTGTTGGAAGATCCTTGAAGCTGAGCAAGAAAAAGACCGTGATGTGAGATCACATGTTAATTTGTGAGCTACTCATTTCAAGAAGGCATCTTTGATAAGCAGGATTAATCCAGAAATATGGTTCAGAAACTTTAATTGTTAAATTAAAACAAAAGCCCCCCTACCACTTCTCCCCAGTAAAGTCACCCTACATATCATTATTAAATATACAAAAATAATTGTCAAGCAGTAAATCTGATTGCATTATCATTCAGAAGTCAAGTCAGAGGAATGTACCTTTACAGTTTAAAATCCTGCACACCATACATGGTGTCTTACTTAACAACAGCAAAATATTTTTTTCTCTGAAGTTCAGATACATGAAGAATTACAAAAAGACTCACTTTTACTAATCAGTGCATAAATAGAATAGTTGAGTTGTGTAAATACCTTGAGGGTAATAGTAGAATCATAGAATATCCTGAGTGGGAAGGGACTCAAAATGTTCATTGAGTCCAACTCCTGGCTCTGCACAGGATATCCCCAAGAATAACACCCGGTACCTGAGAGCATTGTCAAAACGCTTTTTGACCTCTGTCAGGCTGGAGCTGTGACCACTTTCCTGGCAAGTCTCTTCCAGTGTGCAACCACCCTCTGGGTGAAGAATCTTCTCCTGATATCCAACCTAAATCTCCCCTGACACAACTTCCCTTCACAACATTCCATCAAGTCCTCTCACTGGTTACCACAGAGAAGACATCAGTGTTTGTCCTTCCTCTTCCCCTCACAAGGAAGCTGTAGACTGCAATGAGGTCTCCTCCAGGCTGAACAGAACAAGTGACCTCAGCTGCTCCTCATGCGGCTGCCCCTCCAGACCCTTCACTGCCTTTGTGGCCCTCCTTTGGACACCCCCCAATAGCTTTATATCTCTCTTCTATTGCGGCACCCAAAGCTGCCCCCAGCACTCAGGGTGAGGCCATCCCAGTGCAGAGCAGAGCAGGACAGTCCCCTCCCTTGCCTGGCTGGTGATGCTGTGCTGATGTCCCTCAGGACATGGGTGGCTCTCCTGGCTGCCAGGGCACTGCTGACTCATGTTCAACTTGCCATTGACCAGGACCCCCAAGTCCCTTTCTCTGGCACTGCTTTTTTGCATCTCATTCCTCAGTCTGTTTGCACATCCAGGGTTGCCCCATCTCTGAAGCAGAATCCACCACTTGTTGAAACTTCATACAGTTGGTGAATGCCCAGCCCTTCAAATTGTTGCAGTCTCCCTGCAGGACCTCTCTGCCTTTGAAGAAATCACCAGCTCCTCTCAATTTAGTATCTTTGACAGACTTACTTATAAGATAGTATACCTATCTTATATAACTATACCTATTATAAGATAATTAATTTTGTAAGGTCACTAAAAATTCCATGGGTTTCCGCAATATGCTGGCTAATTATTAATTTCTGTGCTTCTTTAGAGATATTATAGTACAGGTTTAAGGAAAGGCTTCTAACAGATTCTTCACATATTTAAAGTCTTGAAAGAAACTGATTAGATTGTGGATTTATGTGATGCGATGCTTCAGGGTCGCTTTCTTGGGGTTCCTTATTCTGAATATCCAGAATCAAGAGTATGGGACCTCCATTGTTATTTTTTCCCTGTCCTGGAAGCCCATACAAGGAAAGAGTTGCTATGTCATTGTCTGAAGTTCAAGTAGTCTTGGATAAGATCTGGTTTTGCCTTAAAATAAAGCTTTAGGTGTAAGGTAGAGGTATTTAATTAGCTATTTCACACCTTTCCTTAATGTGTCTTTATAAGCTGAATGTGGTCTGCTGCAATGGTTATTTCTTTGTATGCTTTTTATAAAAGCAAATTCTCATATTCAGCCATGGGGTTTTTTTTTCTGTCAAACCTAACTACTTAAAATGCCAGTACCAAGCATTCCTATGGGGTGTTTTCCTACAGAAAGGGGAATTGTTGCTGGTGTTTCTAAAGACACTTCTGTTCACAGAGCAGTATTTGATTTGCAGTTCAGAGGTGCCTACTGCTTGGAAGGCTACATGCTGGTATCCGGTTTAGGCTCCTAGGAAGTAATATCACCACCTCTTTCTAGATTTTCAGAAAGCATACTTGCTGTGAGGCATTTGGATGATAAGGCTGTTTCAGTTGCAGTACTGGGCCAGATGCAATTGAATAGCTGACCATTTTTATAAAGCCAAATCTGCCCTAATAAAGGAATGCCTATTACGACTTCTTATGTACAAGTTAAAACGCCTTCCCTTTAATGTCAGAAAGGGAGTAGAACCTAGAAGAAAAAAAACCAAATACTTTTAATACTACAGGTAATAATACCCACATTTTTTACCAGCTCCTGAATTTAGTATCTTTACTGTCCATAGAAAAAGCACATCTTGATTCCACAGTTTGATGCTAATGCCAGTAATAGGCTAGGCATTACTACTGCTTTTGCCAGTAATAGGCTAGGCATTACTACTGCTTTTGCCTAGCCTATTACTGGCTAATGCCAGTAATAGGCTAGGCATTACTACTGCTTTTGCATTTTAAACTCCTTTCTTCTCCTTCTGTAATAACATAATTCACACTCTTCAGAATCCCCATGAAGCTCAAGCAGTCACTTCTGCTTTCAACAGGCATTCAGGAGCAACTGTATCATGACAGAGTTACATAATCATCAAAGAATGATGGAGTGGTTTGGGTTGAAAGGGACAACAAAGATTAATTCCAACTCCCCTGCCGTGGGCAGGGATGCCACCCACTACATCAGATTACTCCGGGCCCTATCCAACCCTTGAATAATTTCAGGGATGAGGCATCCACTATTTCTCTGGGCAACCTATTCTAGTGTCTCACCACCCTCTGAGTAAAGAATTTCTTCCTAACATCTAATCTAAATCTCCTCTTTTCGTTTGAAAATGTTCTCCCTTGTCATATAACTATCTGTCAGTGAAAAAATTGCTCTTCTTCTTTTAAGTACTGAGAGGCAGCAATTGAGGTCTCCCCAGAGTGTTTTCATCTCCAGGCTGTCCAACCCTAGGTCTCAGCCTGTCTTCACAGGAAAGGTGTTTCAGCCCTCTGCTCACCATTGTGGCCCTCCTCTGGACTTGCTCCAACAGGATGTTGTCTGTCTTGTGCTGGGGACACCAGAGCTGGATGCAACACTTCAGGTGGAGTCTCACAAGGAGAGAATAGAGGGGGAGAATCCCCTCCCTCACGCTGCTGGCCATGCTGCTTTGGATGCAGCCCAAGATGAGTTTGGCTTTGTGGGCTGTATGCACACATTGGCTTCTGTCCAACTTTTTATCCCCAAATCCCTCTCCACAGGGCTACTCTCAATGGCTTCTCCCTGTCTGTAGTCCTATCTGGGACTGCCCTGACCCAGGTACAGCACTGGGACTTGTTGAACCTCATGGATTCTCAGGGACCCACTTCTCAAGCCAGTCGAGGTCCCTCTGGGTGGCATCTTTTCCTTCTGTTGTGTCAACTGCACTGCTCAGCTTTGTGTGATCTGCCAACCTGCTGAGGGTGCACTCATTCCCAGGTAACAAAGACTGCAGTCTGCACTCCTTTCTGTGTATAACTGCTTTGCCCTACAGCAGTTGTCTGCTTCATCTAAAGTGTCACACACTGGCAGTTTAAGCAAGTGCAGATTCAACAGAATAATTTTTTATTTTGATACCTCAAGGGGAAAAGCATTCAAGTAACATCAAGTGATGGGTGTATTTCTCTGAATCAGATGATATACTACCAATCAAAGAAAATTCTGACTGACAAGCTGTAAGTCTCAGGAGCTTTAAACATTCCAAAACGGTAAGAGCTCACACTTTTCCTCATTTTCACCCCCTGTAAAAAAAGAAGACTGATAAAGCTGTAGGTAGAAACTGAAAGCTAAAGAGACTGAAGATGGATTTCTAATTACTTAGAAGGGCAGCATAGTCACACAGCAAAGCATCTAAGATAAGTCTCATTTTCCCTGGTACTCCTAACCTTCCTAGTAAGAAATACAAAAAAAA
>VZRN01000750.1:265863-315559 GCA_013397935.1 Dasyornis broadbenti
AAAAAAAAAATCTAAGTTCCTAAAATAATAACAATGATAAAATATTAAATAAATGAAAGAGTATTGAATTAAAAGCAGGTTGGTGCTCTCTACTTTCCTCTTTTAGCTAGATACACAGCTGCTTAGGAAGAACACCTCCAGTAGTGCCAAAACTGTTCTATGTTTGCCAGAGTGCAACCTAATATTGCTAAATAAAAATCTGATTATATTGTTCAGAAAAGTCAGCCAGAATGAAAGGAAAATTAAAAGAAAAAAAAAAGGAAGCATACTGAGTACAGACTTAAGAAATAAAAAGGAGGAGGTTTTCCTTACATTAATTGGTCTTTATAGGGGAAAAAGCCTTCCTGGCCAGTAAGGGTATCAGAGAAAGAAAGCAATCCAGCCATAAAACAACACTTACACTTTTGTGCTACCACACAACTTACTGTTAAGCTATATCTATAGGATATAGACGCAAGGAAAACTAGTCAAAACTTCCACTGTGCAGCACCCAGTACAGCACCAGTGTTGTGAGTATCCTGTATTTTGTGTTTCCCAATACTCAGCAGTTTGAACAGGATTCTGAATTACTCATTTTGATAACACAGCCGTAGTTTACTCATGCAAGTAATCCTTGTGTACCAACAGGTTTTCAAATGACAGATTATGGCATATTTTAATATATAAGATTGACCTTTGATATATTCAGAGAGTGACAAAACTTCTACTCATCTGACGACGTAATTTCTTCAGATAGATTAATGACTCTAAATCTGTATTCATTCACTGCCAGATGCTGTCTAAGCAAGTTCCACTGGGAACATCATAATTTCCTTTTCCTATACACTTGACTAAGTGCAAAAGTCCATGTTATCCTCCTCCCCACCCTCAAAAAGTAAACGTCAGAGAGAGATGGCATTACTTTTAAAATATTCTAAAACTACAGCACTATTCTGGGTTTTTGTTGCATAGTTTGGGACCGTGTAGTGAATCATGTTATCATCACCCTAAATCCCTATTTCTTGTTAGTGATTCTTCTGCTCTTGATAGAATTCTAGGACTGGTTTAACTACTGGATCAGGAGACAACACATGAGATTACATGAGAGAGAAAAAGTGCTGGGACAACCAGTTTGTGGAGATTTTATAGAGAAGCTGAAAACAGAAGTGAAACCAGAAGATTAATTCTTTAACCTTTTCTTGGTATTACAGACCTGTAGAGATATACAGATTTTGGCATTCTGATTGATATATGATAATAATTAGTTAGAATACAAAACCTTCCAGAACTAATTGAAATGGGTTCATCTGGCTGGATGCCAGATTCCTGCCAAAGCTGCTCTGTAATTCCCCTCCTCAGCTGGATGTGGGAAAGAGAATATAACAAAAGTCCCATGGATTGCGATAAGAACAGAGAGAGATCATTCACTCACTACTGTCACAGGCTTGGGGAAATTAGTTTAATTTGTTACCAATAAAGTCATAGTAGGGTAATGAGAAATAAAGCCAAATCTTAAAAAACACCTCCTTTTCACCCGGGCTTAACTTTACTCCCACTTTTCTCTACGTCCTCTCCCCCAGTGATGTAGGGGGACAGGATATGAGGCTATTGTTAGTGCTCAGCCACCCTATGGGTGAAGAAGCTTTTCCTTATATCCAGCCTAAACCGCTCCTGTCTCAGCTCCATGCCGTTTCCTCGAGTCCTGTCATGAGCACGAAGAGATGGGCGTCTCCTTGTCTATTGTGTTCTCACCATCACTGATGGGCTCAGCCTTGGCCAGCAGAAGGGTCATGTGGCAACCATTTGGCACTAGTTCTGTTGAACTTGGGGATGCTTCTTGCAGCTTCTCAGAGAAGTCACGTCTGCAGCCCCCACCCCACTACCAAAACCTTGCCGCATAAACTCTAGTGTACCAACCAACAAGTTAGTTTTTGCTCAGCAGTTCAATACTCCTCTCATATTGTCCACGGTTCAATGTTATTTACAACACCATCTTAAGAAGTGTAACTGTTGCTACTTATTATTCAATAAATATGCAAAACTCAGTATCAGCAGAACATTTCCAGCTTTGTTTTGGTCTCTTACAGACATTCCTAAGCTTAGGCAATTGAGTTAAATTATTTTCCATGACTCACATAAGTCAATGGAGAGCACTGATTAACTTCAGACTAGTCACTACATTTCAAGGTCATTTATGTTCAGATACACTGAACGTTTTGAAATATCATCACTGCAGCTTCTGACATGATAGTAAATCATATCCATTTAAGTCAAAAGTGTTATACTTAAGGCATAGTCCAGTACAAAAAAAAACAGGATCTTTTTTTCTGCTAGGAAGCTTGTGAAGCTGTTTTTGTAATATATTGTTATACATTAGGTCAGAAGAAATCATTCATTTTCTGTTTCCCATATTACACAGCTCTGGTGGGATTCTTATTTCTTTGGGTTTATCTCTTTTAACGGAGTCAGTCTCATTAATGCATGAGAAATCTTCATGTGTTAACAGTAACACTAGTCATTGTCAATACACATTTTGCGTTTGTACACGGTAAATCCATGTCAATAGCTAAAACACCGAATGACAGCTAATTTCTGAAAAAGCCTTTACTGCTCTAAGGAGATTGACAGACAGGCAGTTTTGCCTTAAAAGACTCACCCTCACTTTAATGTAGGCAATATCACAGGAGTAATATAGCAAAATATAGCTGTGCTCATAAATCATTATATAACAGCTTGTGAATGCGTAAACGTTCTCATCCCAGTCACTTAGTTCTTTTAGCAATCTAGCAAGTTACATTTGACATGCTGGTCAAACTAAAGGGCAAGAAAGAAATGCACAGACAGGGAAAGCAGAGGCCTAGCACAGGAAAGATATGGAACAGGTCTAGAGGAGGGCCATGAAGAGCATCATAGTGTTGGAACACCTCTGCTATAAGGAAAGGCTGAGAGAGGTGGGGTGGTCCAGTGTGTAAGAAATAAGGCTTTGATGGGACTGTATTCCAGCCTATCAATGCTTAAAAGAGGGCCTACAAGAAAGACAGAGACAAACTTTTCAGCCAGGCTTATTGTGATAGGACAATGTGTAATGATTTTAAACAAAAAAAGGGTTGGTTTAGATTAGACATAATGGAAGAAGTTTTTTACTATGTGGGTGGTAGAACACTGAAGCAGGTTGCCTAGAAAAGTAGTGATTGCCCTGCATCCCTTTAAATGTTCCAGGTGAGATTGGATGAGGTTCTGAACAACCTGGTCTAGTTGAAGTTGTTCTTGCCCATGGTAAGGATTCTGGATAACTTTTTAAGGTACTTTCCAACCCAAATCATTCTATGATTCTAATGGTGAAACATACTCACCTGGACTTGCAGGTGGGCTACAAAAGCGTTGTTGCTTTCATAACATAAGCACCCTTTGTCATACAAACCCTCATTGTAGAAAATACGGCTGTTGGAGGGCACACCATGGTTCTTAAAAGCACTGCAGTAGCCCTGAAATAATTTGTGTAATGTGGCTATGCATCCATTTGCTCTGTCTGTTACTAAAGTCTGGAACTAGTATGAGAGTCTTAAAACAGAATTGAAAATTTACTGAGAAACAAATGACAATTGTTATATGGTTTTATTTTAAAGTGAGGCAATGTGAGAGAGGAATCTTCAACTGATGAACTGATTTGGCACCAAAGATGATACCAAATGCCAGAGGTCTGTTTCACATTCCTTCTTTTTCTTGTACTGTATGTTCTTGTCAACTCTCTACTTCCAAGTTGGCTGAGATAGAACGAGACAAGACAGTGAGCTTTTTTTGATCGCTGAAGCATATGGCTGACAGAACTAATCACAGAATCTATGAAGAGTAAGGAGTGTCTTACTCAGCTCTTAGGCCATCTGCCTGTAATTTTGGTGTTACAGCAAGAACTCCATCCAGACCTATATTACTATCTTCTGACAGTGCAGCTGTTAAGTTGTTGAATACCCTGGATTCCATAAATATCCTTGTCCAGTCATACCTGAAATTTTTTTCTCAAACTAAGATGTTAACTATGGTGTGATTTGTTTATTTTTTTAATGCTTGGATATCAGATTCTGTGCTCCTTCTGTAGCTCAAGTGGTTGCTGTTTGTTTAGTACAAAGTCCTTCTTTGCAATTTCTGCATGTCACCTCTCAGTCTGTTGATAATTGATTTTGCTTTTCTTTTTTTTTTCCTTCTCTTTCTTATTTTGTTACGTCTTTTTCATTTGTCAGAGACGCCAGTTTCATTATGAATCCCATGAAATCTCTTGCAGATATGTGGGATAATCACTTTCTATGAAAAATAGTTTTTCTGTTATCTCAGCTAAAAGAATGGATTAAAGATGTTTCATACTGCTGTATACCATAGGTATTTCACAAAGAAAAGAAATGGTCCTGAAGTTTCATGGGACCTTTATTTTTATTTAAATGAGTTGACTAATCTGGCTGGTTTTGACAAAAGGAACTTGATAGTGTGTGTATCTGCTTGGTTGAGTGGAAGTTGTTGCCTTGTCCCTTTAGCTATAGCCAGGCATTCTAATGGATTAATGTTTTTCCTTAATGCACTGTTTAATATTTTTATTCTAGAGTTTATCCTAATAGTAGCTAGTCTACCGTATCTAGAGTACCTTTGTTGTTTGATTTCTTTCACACTAAGAAGATAGTGCTGGTTGATAAAGAATTACAGTAACTGTTGTATTTGGTGTCTGTGACATCTAATGATAATGGGTTTTGGTGGCTTGCAAAAGTTATAAAACATGTGGAAATTAAAGGATGACTCCCTTGGCTTCTTTTCTCACCAGGCACAATTTTAAATCATAGTAAGAATTTATGGATGACTGGATTTCTTGAAGATGTATGTACCTATGGATGACAGTTATGTAAAACAATCAGAGTTTGATATACTTTATTGGTGTAAGAATTGATGTGAAGATTTTGCTTTTAATTCAGAGACTATGTGAAAATTACTTGATTTGACTTGCCAAGTAACTACAGTAATACTTGTGATAGCTCACAACTAGATCGTGTGGTTGAGAAAAGTTTGACCATGCATTTGGTCTTTAGGATTTTATTTAAAATAATAAACCCTTTCTTCCCTCCATCTCTCAGAAAATGTGCTGGCAAATGCAGTGCTCTGCCAGGGAAATGAGGGGGTTTTTTAATATTGTTTAGAAGTTGGTATTTAAAACATACAGTGTAGATAAAATTGTAGAATTGTCTCAAATATGTCGTGGGTGGCTTTCTGGTTTATAAAGTTACTGAATTCTAAAAGACATGTTTGTATATCAATACATTAGTAGTTAGGGGGCATTATAACTAATGCTTCTTTAAAGAACTGAAATATGAGCATAAAAGACAAGATTTACAAGTGTATGAAGGCAGTCTGGTTTTGCACTCAAAACCAGTTGATTAAAATGAATTCTAATTTCTGATTAGCCAAAAAGTCCCCTCTCTTCTGAAAAGTTCAGTTTCTCTTCTAACTAGTATAAAGTGTCCAATGTCTGTCAATCAGACATTGCAGTGTTGTGAGTCTTGGTGTTGTGGTGCAGTAACTTTAGTTTGAAAGTACTTTTTATTTGAAAGTTGTATCTCTTATTTTTCTTATCCTTATTTCTGTTTGGATATTAATAGTTTTGAAGGGCTGGAATAGATCCATGTGTAGACTAATTCTGGGCACAAAGGAATTCCTTATTTCCCCCAAACCAGCACTTCATAGGAAAATTCAACAAGTGGATAAAATGCTGGTTAAAATTAATTTCCAGTGCTATTAGGGTTGCTGTAAACTGTAAATTTAAATTTTCTTATACTGTAAACTAACTCTTTCTATACAGAACACTCAGATCTCACTTTCAGCATATCTCAGAAGTAATACCAAGTTACTCATGCCCTTGTTTAAGAACCAAACATGAATCTGCTCCACTATTAATGAAAAATCTAGGCTGTTCTTTCTTCATTCCTTGCATTTCATTGCTCATTTTCATTTTTCATTGGCCCAGTAACTCAGAGAAAGCTCAGTGAACAGAACTAAAACTGTTGCCTGAACTTAAAATTCTTACTGAGTTCAGGTCAGTTCTGGTTACATTTATTTTATGAATCATACTGTGTAACACTTACCTCTTAACATTGTCTAAAGATTATTTTTTTTCCTTCTCCCTCTAATTATTAATTTAATAGATCAACAGAACAGCTCATTTCTGAAGGGATTACAGTGACTTACTTTGTAGAAAAAATGAGCACTATATTTCTGTGGGAATAAGGATAGATGCTTTACTGCATAGTCCCTACATCATTCCCATATCCTACTGTGGTGAAACCAGGTTTGTCACCAGTTCCTTACAGTATCAGTGTTGCAGCAAGCCAGTCAGAATAACGAGAATGTCTGAATGTCTTTGGCTGACAAATGTCTTTAATGAGCTTCCCATATCCTGTGGCTTCAGATCTATTCCTTGCCTGTATGTCTACTCAAAACTTTCTCTTAAAATGTGGAGTTCATAATCTGACATTCTAATTCTGAATAAATAGAAATATCACAGAATCACAGAATATGCTGAGTTGGACGTGACCAACAAGGGTCACCAAGTCCCGGTCCTAGCCCTGCACAGGACACCACAAGAATCACACCACATACCTGAGAGTATTGTCCAAATGCTCCTTGAACTCTGTCAGTCTTGGTGCTATGACCACTTCCCTGGCAAGGGGAACCACTCTCTGGGTGAAGAACCTTCTCCTGATATCCACCCTAAACCTCTCCTGATACAACTTCACGCCATTCCCTCGGGTCCTCTCTCGGTCACTACAGAGAAGACATCAGTGTTTGTCCTTCCTCTTTGCCTCACAAGGAAGCTGTAGACTGCAATGAGGTCTCCCCTCAGTCTCCTCCAGGCTGAACAGAACAAGTGACCTCAGCTGCTCCTCATGCGGCTGCCCCTCCAGACCCTTCACTGCCTTTGTGGCCCTCCTTTGGACACCCCCCAATAGCTTTATATCTCTCTTCTATTGCGGCACCCAAAGCTGCCCCCAGCACTCAGGGTGAGGCCATCCCAGTGCAGAGCAGAGCAGGACAATCCCCTCCCTTGCCTGGCTGGTGATGCTGTGCTGATGTCCCTCAGGACATGGGTGGCTCTCCTGGCTGCCAGGGCACTGCTGACTCATGTTCAACTTGCCATTGACCAGGACCCCCAAGTCCCTTTCTCTGGCACTGCTTTTCTGCATCTCATTCCTCAGTCTGTCTGCACATCCAGGGTTTCCCCATCCCCAAGGCAGAATCTGGCACTTATCATTGTTGAACTTCATATGATTGGTGATTAATTTGTGTACTCTGAATCTGAAAAGGTTTGCTAGGTGAATTTGATGGGTGTAGCTGAAGGAGAGATAAGGAAATGAAGATTAATATCTCTATATAAGCTTTGATATTGTTGCATTGTTCTGGAAATCTTCTTTATTCCTATGAGCTGATTGAATGTTGGTTGACTGTAATTACTTTCTGTTGCAGATGAGCCAACACGTTCCTTGAGTGGTCTTATCTTGAAGAATAATGTAAAAGCACACTTTCACAACTTTCCAAACGGGGTAACTGATTTCATTAAAAGTGAATGTCTGAACAACATTGGTGATTCATCTCCCTTAATTAGAGCTACTGTAGGTAAGTTTGTTCTTAATGCTGTCCTCTGCATACTGAAATGTTACTGATATGGGTGAGAGCTGCACTAGGGACATAAAGAATTATTAAACTCCTAAAACTTTTCTTTCTCACAATTGCCCCAACTTCACCATGTTTCAATGATATTTTTCTTTATTGTGAGTATGAATATGTCACACTTTTAATTCCTATTATCTTAGATGTGATTAAGCAATTCAGCTCATATTTCTTGAACTGTAACTGACTTTAAGATTATTTAAATCTACTTAATTTGAGCTTGCTGCCTACTTCTACACCTTAAAACAGGAGCATGGTAAAGAACTGACCTAAGAATGACTCTAGTACCCTGATAGCCTCAATGAAACACTTATGTTATCTGATTTTCTACACCCCACCCCCTATATGCACACACATGCACATCCCTTCAGGGAATCGTCATACTATGCATAAGGCATTCACAGAAAGTGCTTTTGTCAGAAAACGTTAAATAAAGAGTGGTGTACAGAACTTCATAAAATCATAGAATCAGGAAATGGTTTGGGTCAGAAAAGACCTTAAAGATCATTGATTTACAGTGATAAGTTTTATTTGTTACATGGATTTTTGATTTTGCAAATACTTTGTTTCAATACACATCTTTCATAAAATATGTATATTTGTATTATTTTCACTTATTTCAAGGTAAAGTTGCTTTTCTTTGAAGTATGATTTCCTCCAATGTTGTACTAATTTTCCTGGTCTGCTCAAAAACTAGAAAAACATTAAATATTATTTGAATACTGAAAATCGACATGAATGTAATTTCAGAAAGAAATTCAACTTCTCTCGGTTGGCTCCTCTTATAAAATAATCTACCTGTTACTGTTTTAGAATCGTTTGCTTTTTCTAAAGTATTACTTCTCCAGGCATTCAGGTTACAGACTAGAAAAAATTACTCATTTCTTAGCTTTTTCTGCTGTGTTGTCTGTTGTGAAGCTGCTTTACCATGAATTTTATTAATGTCCAATATTCTCAATGAGAGTAGAAACAAGTCTTTGAGTGGCAGGTACTCTTTGAATTTCAGGTTATAGAAGAGTCATGCTTACTTCTTTGTTCATAGGAGTTTTCAGTGGGGTACAATGGAGCTGACTAAGGAACATAGTCCAGCTCTATTTGGTTTGCTGTCTTAGGGTTGTTTGGTGATGGTAGGTGGGGTATTTTTTTGAGACAGGTGGGGGTTGTTTGTTTTCAAGCAGTTACTCTTTGATTTTTCCTGGTAAGAAATGCTTGTGTCTTAGTAGTTCAATTATTGTTCGGCGCAGGGATTATTCAGCTTGTATAAACTCTGAAGATGAGTAGCAGCTGATGAATTATATGCTTGCATAAGTGTTTCTGTTTCATATGAGCTTGGTACCCTGCTGTTTGGATTGTTGGGTCCTGGTAGGTGTCTAACATTGGTCTGTACCCAGGGGTTTATTGGTACTAGCCAGGTGTAAAGATATTACTACCTACCTAGTCTGCTGTCTTAGCACATGTTAGCATATGGATATTAGAGCTGCTCTTTCTGATGAGTGCAGGTTTTTGCAGTTCAAGCACTATCATTTTAATGATCTAATTGCAAATAACATCTCAGGAATTCTGAGGGCAAGATGAGCAAGTACATCAAAATGGCATCAGAGAAGATTTAATGCAATGTTCACTCTTCTTTCTGCTCTCTAGCATATAGTGCTAACCAGACAAAAGCTTATACCTTTTGGCCAAGATGGAGGCAAGCCGATTAATCCCATCTTCAGAATGAGCTTGTGGCTTAAGACCAAATGATAACTGCACACTGTTGTATCCTGACTCAGCTGATCCTTGTTCTAATCCCCAAATGATAACAGAATGTAACTTCTCTGTGCTGTTAACCTGTGGTATGGGTTTTAAAACCTCATCTGCTAATCGTGAAATAGAGGTTCAAGTTCAAGCTGTGTTTGTTGAGGACTCTCGAATCTACCAGGATATAAATACATCTCTTTAGGAAGTGTCTGCAACTGTTCTTAAAACTTTCTAGGGATTTTCTAGTCAGGGCAGGACCTTAGTGGCTCCTGCTTGATAGCAAGCAGGGAAAATAGTTTTTGTTTGAAAGTAGTGGTGGAACTGAAGAGCTTCACTGCAGAAGAAAATTGAAAGCTAATGATTGCCCTGTGAGGAGGAATATTGTTTTGAAGTTCAGGTTTTAGAAGTTAAGGAGTTCAGAAATCAAATTCAGGATTTACAGAGGCAAAACACCTTCTGTACAGAAAGTTCATAATGACATGTATGATCTGAATTACGTGCCAGATCATTTGTCATCCCCTGAAACCACTTCTAGGACCTTGAAAAGATCCCCAGTGTATTGCATCAAAGGCATGATGCAAAATATTTATTAATTATTGTGTTTCCTGTCCAGAATATCTTTTGCTCTGTAATGTTGTCCTTTTTTCTTGGGTATTTAACAAGAATTTTAACATTTTATTTCAAAGAAAAATTATATATTGTGAGTAGCTCAATGAAAAAGTTTGGGAAGCTTTTTCCATCACTTTTCACTTGGGAGATTAGTAGTTGTAGTAGTACCAACTACTGTGTTCATAGTCATTAGAATTAACTGCCAGTAGCATAGTGGATTATGCTAGTTGTTACATTTTGTGTTGGGGCATAATCGACTCATACAAATTCAGTCCTAGTTTGTAAGCAGCCTTCTCTGTTTGTGTCACAATTCGTTTTCACTAGGATTTCTGTCTGTGCTGGAAGCGAACAGAATTAGTGACTCTTTGGGCTGACCTGTCTGTTTGCTGGCTCTCACAGCTCCTCACTGGCTGACCTGCCATAGTATTTAAGTTCTTAGTAGGAATATTGGTCTTAAAATGTGTTCTTAATGTTTTGGGTAAATACAGTGAAGTTGTGAACATATAATTTGTCCCTGGGTTGTAAGTTCATTGAATGACAGATTCCCACATCCATGCTTTGGTATCATGGTAAAAGAGAGGTGACTTGGGGTGGATGCTCTGTATTTATTAAATGTCCAGATTTTTACAGTGTTGAGTAAATTCAGAGCCAAAGCTGCACTGCTGTGTTATTAATTATAAATTATACAGATATGTAAATGTTATAAATTATAATTTCCTTAAGTGAAGTTACTTGGTGTTTGATTTCTGCGTACTGTATGGTAGCAGGAAGGAGCAACCCACCTTTGCCATTCAAAGCCTTTCAAATAACTTTTGCAACTTAATGTACTTCCTCTTTTTATGCATGACAGTCCTTAACAAAAACTTTCTTAGCTTTTTAGATATTTGAGAGGAGAAAAATCGATATGAAACAAGTGAAAACATGTGAGATCTCATTTCTTTCATTGTTGTGTCTCCTTTAGGCATTCTGATAACAACCATTGCTTCAAAAGGGGAATTACAGAATTGGCCTGAACTCTTGCCAAAGCTTTGCAGCCTGTTGGATTCTGAAGATTACAATACCTGTGAGGTAAGGAGATTTATAGAAAATATAAGATGATCATCCAAATTTGATTATTTTTATTTCTCTTCACAGACACTATGTATATGTATAGTATTGTGTGCATTTCTGTATGTATTTCTACATGCCCATGAGTTCTCCTTAGAGAACAGTGGCTCAGATTTGATACTTCCTCTTCTACCTGTAGTCCATGTTCTTACTGTCCATTCAAATTCACTTCCTTTACATAAAAGCAGAATAAGATTGCAGATGGATAGTCATAGTATCTCAACTGAGAAGTCTTCTGAAGTTACCACTCTGTCATGCCTAATCTTTTAAGCACCATTAGCATTAAGTTGATGCTAAATTTTCTCTTACGTAAAAGTAGTGTTAGTTTTTCTTGTAACTTAATCTGGAGAAGTGATCAATTGCTATATCAAGGTGAAATGAACTGTTTTGTTCAGTCTGTATGAAGGGAAATAAGTAAATAATGGTTTTAAACTATAAGAAAAAAGATAAAGCTGTATCTGATGTAAAAAAAATAAAGATTGTGATCACACCATTTGAATTAATTGATAATATCTCTGTGGAAGTGTGAAATATTTTGCATAAAGTGAACCTCAGAGATGACTAATGGTCCAAGATGACACATTGTTACATAGTGTTAGGTGCTGCTTTCTCTCAGAAAAAGACCCCCACATTTGAAAATGAAACTCAAATTGACGATCACCTCTGTTTTGCCCTGTAATGGATTATGAAAGGAAATGCAATTATATATGCAATTAATTTGGATTACTTTCGCCCCATTTTACATACTTCTCAATTAAGAATTAGCTTTTAAGTGTTTTTAAAAATATATTTGAATAGATGAGCATCAAATCAAACTAAAATTACCACTTATCCATTGCTGACTTAGCCAGCTTGAGAGCTGACATGCTCAGATGCTGGTTTAAATAAAATGCCTTTAAGAATATTTCAATTTAATCATTAATTAGCTGCATTTATAGTGTTAACTAGCAATATTTACTGTGCTATGCTGAAATTACCCATTCTATACGAAGTCTGACATTCTGTTTTCTCAGAATGCAAAAGATACTTATTTATTTATTTATTCATTGTTAAACAGGGTGCTTTTGGTGCTCTTCAGAAGATATGTGAAGATTCTGCTGAAATTTTAGATAGTGATGTATTGGACCGACCACTCAATATCATGATACCTAAGTTCTTGCAGTTCTTCAAGCACAGCAGTCCAAAAATACGGTAGGTTTATGTGTTGTACTTACAGTTACCTTTTAAAATTTTACTTACATTAGCAGCCAGGCTTCTGTTTTGTATATTTGTCTAAAACCTGCTTAGGTTTTTTAAATAGTCCTGCAGAGTTTCACAGAGATTTAATGCATCAATAATTTTCATCTTAATCTGCATAGTTAATACAAGAATCTCACCTCTTCATACTATCAGTCAATGATTCTGAAAATCAAGCAGTTTCTTTCAAGCTTTTGCATATTATTACAAAAATTCAATGCTGTGGTTAGGACTTGATATTCTGATTAGAAATAAAAATTTTACATTTCCTTTGTAATGGCTTCAGCAACGGGAGAGTAAAAAATTCTTTTGCTGACACAAGTTTCTGAATTCTGACAGAAAAAAATTCTGCATTTAACTGAACTTTCAGCTGAATCAAATTAAATTGGTTCATTATCCCTTCACTGTAAAACTGTATTAATCCCTCCAAAGTAACAGTATAAAAGAAAAATTCCAGAATTAAATTGTTATTTCTGATATTCATTACAAAGAACAGTAGCTTTTAGTCTGAATTGAGCCAGCAGAGTGTGCCTGCCACAAAGAAGGCTAACAGTAGCCTGGGCTTGAGTGTTGCCAGCTGGTTTAAGGGAGGTGATCCTTCCCTTCATCTACCAGGTGAGGCCACACCTAAAGTATTGTGTCCAGTTCTGGACTGTTCAGTGCAAGAGAGGCAGGAATATAGTGAAAAGACTCCAGCAAAGGGTCATATCAGGAAAAGCTGAGAGAGTTGGGACTCATCAATGTATGTAAATACTTGGAAGAGAGAGAGGAGAAAAGATGTCCAGGCTCTTTTCAGTGGTGCCCAGTGACAGAACCAGAGGCAGTGGCCACAAACAGGAACTCAGAATGTTCCTTCTGAATATCAGATAACAGTTTTTTTACTGTGAAAGTGATCAAGCACTGCCATAGGTTGCCTAGAGAGGGTGATGGAATCTCCATCCTTGGAGATACTCAGAAGCAAAATGGCCATGGTTTTGGGCAACTGGTTGCAGGTGGCCCTGCTTGAGCACAGGCATAGGACAGATGACTTCCAGAGATGCTTTCCAACCTCAACCATTCTATGATTCTTCGTGATTCTGTAAAAAGTGTTTTATCTTCTCTTTGAAAATTGTATTTAACAGCTTCAAGGTGGCAATTCTTTACTGCCAAGAGTAGTAGATGGTGAAGACTAAGAGGAAGAGTATAACTCATGATAGGATTTTAATACAGTTTAGAAATTCGCCTATAAAAGATGCTTGCTAAGAAAACTATGTAACAAAGTGTGAACTTGGTCTTGTGGAAAGATAACCTTAATTCTCTGGAACTGTGAGAGAGGGAGAAAACCCTCCTTTTTTCCTTACCACAGTGTATGGTTTTTCACTTCTTTCCTGTGCTGCAATGTTCATGGCTTTGAGACTCAAAACAGTGTCAAGATTAAAGCAGGTTTCAAATTTACAGCTATGTGCTGACCCACAGCCTAGTTTTAGTACATAGTGCTGAGGTATGAAACGGAATAGTAGTGTCAGTACAATACTTTATAATGAAATTTGTCAAAGGCAACTTTTGAACAATGTTTTATGAGACAGTCTTCCAAGAAATGTCTGAACAGAACATAAGTTTGGAATTACAGCAGTAAAAATACTGTAAGGAATCTTCAAAAGGTTTTAAAGGGAGTTTTGCCTTGTGCCTCTGCCTTGAGAATTTGACTTTTGTGTCTGAGAATGAAGAAGAGCTGTAAGTAATGGCTTTGCATGAAATGGAATAGAAGAACAGTGCTTCATTTCTTAGAATGTTTCTTCCACAAGTGTTATATTAGGTATCCAATTACAAGCGTGTGTTTGTTCTAAGCTACATTTATATTGTAGACACATTCTGGTTCTCACTAAATTCTAAAAATATCGCAAAGACTGTTGCATACTTAACAATGAAGGAGGTCATGCTAAAATATCGCCATGTATATTGTCTGAGATGATCACAATCATAATATGCTCACACAGAACATCCTTACATACTGTTCAGAACAAATATGCCAGCTGTAGTCATCCCATCCTGTTTTCTCTTTACTGAATACTTTATTTTAAAGTATTTATTAAGTGTATCAGAGAATAAGGCTGTACTTAAAATGTTGTTTAGTAATTTTGCTTGGTAATGCTACAGATGCATAGATTTGCTCTGTCTTGCTTTTGAAAATAATTGATTTATGCTTTTGATGCCTGAGTACAGTTTAAAAAATGTTTTTAATGTGTGAAACATATGTATTTTAACTGTTTCTGTTGTAGGTCTCATGCAGTGGCATGTGTCAATCAGTTTATCATCAGCAGAACCCAAGCTCTTATGTTGCACATAGATTCTTTTATTGAGGTGGGTGTGTATTCTTGGATGGGGATCTAAGTCAAATTACCTATCGGATTTATCAGGAGTTTTGAACTATGTTTTACAACCACCTCTACCCCTAAACTCCCCATTTCTGGTTGCCCATTCTTAGCTTCAGTCTCCGTGGATTGAAGTTCATTCTGTATGCTTGTGCTCAGGGGTAACCACTCTGTAAGTGAAAAAAAGGTGTATTTCAAAAGATATTTCCTTTTCATAAATAGGGGAAGCTCTTGTGTAAATGTGCAAAAGTAATGGCAGCAGTCTGTCTCTTACCTGTTCTGAGAAGTGCATGTCAATGGGCTTGTCTGCCTGTCTGAATATTGTTACCGAACTGGATGAGAAAGGCTCTGGGTTATCTAGAATATTTGATTTGTTGCTCTTACGTACTGACACAATTTATGTTTAGGAGGAAAGAATACTCCAGGATGTACTGTTCTTGTGCCAGTGGTAATAATACACAGTGTCATGTTTATGTATAAAATACACATTGAGAGACTGAAGAGTTAATTTGCTAACCCATATATCTTAAAAAAATAATATACTGAGTTGTGGGTTGGGCAAGTACAGAAGTACATCATTTAATCTGCCAGTAATGTCAATTTTAATACAAGTTAAACTTGATGAATTGAGGTTTTTCAACTGTTACTACTTTCCAACAGAATCTTTTTGCACTGGCTGGTGATGAGGAGCCTGAAGTACGCAAAAATGTTTGCCGTGCTCTGGTAATGTTGCTGGAAGTTCGGATGGATCGCCTGCTTCCTCATATGATTAGTATAGTTGAGGTGAGCCTTATGTCCTTACAGATTCCCCTGTTTGATGTTGCAGAAATAGCAACAAATAAAAAGCATTCATCAGAACAAGTGTGTTGCTCTTGCACTTGCCAATTCTTTGTTTCTGTTTAAGACTGGGACTACAAAACTTTCTTCTTATCTAATTGCCACCTTGACGTTGTGTTTGACACACAGTGCATATGGCAGTTGTTTATTCTTCATTAAATTAATTATCCCAAAATGACTGGGATCACAGCCAGGCATTGCTTGGCCCTAAGTGAAAAGATTATATTAAAAAGGTAGCACTAATGCTAGTACTGCTTCAGTTTACACGTTGAAGCTACCCCTTTTTTGGGTGTGTTGACTGTAACAAGGATAAGACATGTTATTTGACATTGCTGAGATTCTCTTCAAGCTACTAATGAAAAAGTTCTAGCATAAATGTTCTATTTTATACAAGTAATTTCTTTTTATATTGTGCAGTACATGCTTCAAAGGACCCAGGACCAAGATGAAAATGTGGCTTTGGAGGCATGTGAGTTTTGGCTGACTTTGGCTGAACAGCCGATTTGTAAAGAGGTATTATGTCGGCACCTTACTAAGTAAGTATCAGGATTACAACTAATATTTATTTTCAGACAGGCCTCTTAAAACTTCTGTTGACTTGTTCATGGGTACTCTTACAGACAGTGTATGTGGTTTGAAGAGTGTGCTTAGAAGAATTCTTCTATAGCTAGTACTTGTGCATAGTGAAATTGAAACGACTTCTGAAGTTTTCAAGACCCAGTGAACTCCAGAAACAAGTTAACTGTGTCACTGTGGTGTTTACCTCAAATTTAACAAGTTGTTAAGTTTCACATGAATGCAAAGATACGGTAAGATGCACCTAAGCTCAAGTGAACAACTCCAGACATTATCCAAAATATCCACTGTACCATGAACATGTCGTCTGGACTACTGCTGATGTAGGCATCTCTGTGCAATGCTTCAATGTCATAGTAATGCAAAGGGTTCCTCATTTTAAAAGGGGCATAAAACGACATGACTTGGATTTAGAAATCAATTTTGAATCGACTAATGTTAAAATTTTAACTTGAAGAAAGCATGTACAATTTTTTCCTTCATACTTCTATGGCCTGTTAGTAGTTCAAGTTCTAAAACCTACCTTTTCTAAGTTTCAACAAGTTTTCCTATACCTCAGAAGATAGATCTTTGATTGAATGGGAGTAAATATCCATGTTTGAAGCATAAACGTTTTTATGTTTGGAACAGTGCTTGTAACTTTCTCTAGACTAATCTGAAGTCTTTTACAATAGGAAATTAATTCTTCGGTGTGGCCAGCAAATGAATACTTTTTCATATATGCATTGAAGATTTTTTAAATTAAGAGGGAGTTCTCTCAAGATTTTGAGTGGAAGAACAGAATGACAAAAAAGACACATTCTTCTCAGCAAAAATAATCATTATAGATGTGAAGTAATTAAAAAAGGAAACAAAATGTCAGTTTTCTTAACCAATTAAAAAGTAGAAAATTGAGATTAAAATGTGTACTGTAGCAAAGAAAGGAGTTAAAGACAGGAGAATAAATGTTATGAGAAATTATTTTTAAATGTTAGAAGTGTCTTATTTAATTCCAACTTTTGTAGTTCAAAAGGCAGAAGAATGATAGTACATACTACAAATTGCCAACACACATCATGTGGTTGATAACTACTAGTATTAAATCTGTTTTTGCCTACATGAACTTTTGACACTGCAACAGCATCATACTAATTTTTTTAAAAAGCTTTAAAATTTCTAGAAAAACAGATTAGTAAGAATAACATTACAGTTTTCCCATGATCTTTCAATGTCTTGTGTGTTTGAGGCAATTTATTTATTGGTGTGTCCTGTTTGACTAGGGAGCTATATAAGCTTGTGAGTACCTGATAATCTTAAAATTTTGTATGTTAAATAGAAAGTGGGACGAGACCTTCCTAAAACTTGTTCATGTGATATTTAACATCCATTCTATTTTTTGCCTGTAGGCTTTCTTTTCAAATGCATACTTCACAAAGTATGCTGCTGAAATACCAATTAATTGGAGATAATTTCTATAATTATTATTCCTTCATTCAAAGTTTAGGAAGTGATGTGCCATTGCAGTGTGTGAATATTAGAGCAAGTCTGATACCTTCAAAACCAATACTCCTCACCTGCAGAATATAGCAAGATTGAGTCTGTCACTCTGGCTGCATCATCCGTGGTTATTATTAGCTTCATTTGGCTTATATATTTTTATGGATTTTTCCTTTTGTTCTGGCAAATAGGTTTTTATGTGAAGTATTTGACTTCTTCCCTTAGTACTTTTTGAGTTGTACATGTGTACAGTTCGAGCTCCATAACCATAGTGAGTTTAATAATCATAATACGGATTAGTCAAGATTTCTGCAACATTAGAGGCTTGTCTTACTGAAGTAATCACAAGTTGGTAGGAGGGCTTAATATAGTTAGGCCACCATTTTTAACAGTAATGAAGTAGAGTCTTCATTGGCAAGTAAATAAAGTGACAAATACTATTGGCAAGAGTCAACTTATGCATATTATGGGAGTTGGAATTCTTACTGAAAACCTATAGATGTAATTTCTGAAAGGTGCTTCAGAATAAGTTCATCAGTTGTGCCATCTGGCTACTTCTGTTTAGAAGTTCGTAATCTGAAATTAATGCTTTTTTTCATTACAAAGTATTGATGAATCTTATGACATGGAAATCGGTTTAGGTTCTAGCTCTTGTTATCAGGCTACAGTGGTTTTGTTTTGAGTTGGGAGGTGAGGGTTACAACCAAAATTATGTCCCATATAACTGAAAACTGGCTTGCTTTTTTATGTGTTATTTTGATATGTATAAATATTTCTTTGTAGGCTAATACCTGTGCTGGTAAATGGTATGAAATATTCAGAGATTGATATTATTCTGTTAAAGGTAAGCATCGGTTTCTTTTACCCTGTAGGAATAGTTGGTTAGCTTCTGACCTATAAATCAGAATGATTCGGATCAGAATGGGCAGATCTAGCCTACCAGCTGTTCAAAGGAGAATTAGCTTTCTAGGGCAAGGTATGCTGTTACAGATACTAAATGCAACTGAAGCTGTGTTTGTTGGAAAATAGTCTGTGGCTGTCCTGTTTTGCCCCAGTCCCCTCCCACTCAATTTAGGCAGAGCTGGGATACTATTATCATGAACTATTGCAAGAATGCAGCATGAAAACAATATTCAGAACTAATTCTAATGCCTTCTAGATTGAATACATGGGGTTTTTATCACTACATATGTCTGTGTATCAGAATTTCTCAATCACTTCTTTCTATTTCATTCTCACTGAGTAATTTCTTAACAAGAAGGATACTTTGTGGGTGAAGGTACCTCTTTTGCTAGTGTCTTCCTGTTGTTTTTCTGATAAATGCAGCAGTAGAACACTGGAACATTGGCCTTTTGTTAGTTGAGCAGCTCAGGTGGGATGTGAATCTTTTATACACTGACAAAATCTTGAACTAAAACTATATTGTTAACTTCCTTGAACAATACAGTTGGACTAGTTTATCTGATAAAACAATTTGATAACAGGGGGATGTTGAAGAAGATGAAGCTATTCCAGATAGTGAGCAGGACATAAGGCCTCGTTTTCATCGTTCAAAGACGGTGGCTCAGCAACATGAAGAAGATGGTATTGAAGATGATGACGATGATGATGATGAACTTGATGATGATGATACTATTTCTGACTGGAATTTAAGTATGTCAAAATAATGTGTGAAATGTTTTAAAATACAGCTACTTGCATAATACAAGAACCACAGTAAAAAGATAAGTTTGTGTATAGGAATACTGAGCATTTGCATTTGACTACAAAAATAACTATCTGCTAACATAATTGGTGGATGTGTTAGAGGCGGAGGCTTTCAGATGACACTTTGACTATATAACTGTATTGACAAAAGCTCTCCATCTGTAAGCTTATTTCTTATTTTGAATATGGCAGATCAAGTTTAAAATATTTACTTGATACAATTCAATGAAGCTCTTGGATTTAGAATTTTAATTCTATGAGATAATGAAAGTCGTGTATCACTTGTTTAACTTCAGTTTAAAAAGAGAAAAAAAAGCTTTGCACATTGGTAATTGAAGCAAGTTTAATAATGCTTTCTTTAATATCAGTCTTCCTTCTAAAATTAGGTTGTATTTTGTTTTGGATTGGATTGTTTTTTATTCCCATGTGAACATGCTACTGCTTATGGCCATTACTGGTAGTTCTTTTCTATATGAGGAATTTGCTTCTGACCATAGAACAGTACTTTAGTTGTGAAGGTAGGAGATGGCTATGAGGAAACCAGAGTTTGGATGGCCTGTGTGTGGATTATGGGACCTTTAGGCTAATAGGCCATGTTATAAGAAAATTAAACACCATAAACTGTATTTTAAGTTTGGTGACAGAAAATAGCTAGTGAAATTCTGACAAATCTGATTTGAATATTCTTTGCAAAAAACTTCATTATGGAATAATGCTTTGAGATATGGGCATAGCCACATAGGAGGTTTTTTTCCCAAGGTCACAAGTTTTCACAGCAGGTGAATGTACCTTCAAGCTTATAGTTAAACAATTTTAAGACATATCTGAAGAAAGAACTATTGTTGTTGAAAATACAAATGCAAATATGCTTGTTTCTAAAGCTGCATCTTGGAAAAAAAGTATAATTTTGTATTCTTAATGCTTTTCTTGTATACTGTGTGTAGAGATCGCTGAACTAAATATGTATTTTCTGAGAAATATAGCTCAAATGGCTTAAAGTGCCTTGTGATGCATGGTTTTGATTAAGATAGTGAGAAAGCTGACGTTGTTCAGGAATGGTGGCCTAAAAGAGAAAGGGCAGAACAGTTTAGAAATCTGTAATGATGTATGTTATCTGGATTTGAGAAGATTTGTATTATCTGAAAATCAGAATTGTGTGCCCTATTTCTTATCCAATGTTCTATATTTGACTTCTGTAGATGAACAAAGAGGAAGCACCATAGCTTGACAATTAGCATCATTATTTACTTATGAGACCAGTGCAATTCTTGATGACAGATTAAGAAGGAACTGGTTTTATAATAAAAATAGCTTTCTAAGAGCTGTGGTTTTACACAGGATCACAGTGGATCCCTCTGTAGTGTAATGCTGTGGAAGCAGGTTTCCTCCTAGTGCACTGAGAAGCCACTGGCAGCTCAAAGTTAAAATGGGGATTATATTGCCTAACTACAACTAATTATATAATAAGCAGAAATTAACACTGTTAATATCCTTCAGGGAAATGTTCTGCTGCTGCTCTAGATGTCCTAGCAAATGTATTTCGTGATGAACTTTTGCCACACATCTTGCCACTGTTGAAGGAATTGCTCTTCCACCCTGAGTGGGTAGTTAAAGAATCTGGTATCCTTGTTCTTGGTGCAATTGCTGAAGGTAAGGCAACAGTGCATATCAGGTTGCTGATTTTTTAATTAGTTCTAAAACAGCTCAGGTGAACTTACTTATGCAAACAAATATATGTCCTTAGCTGGTTTGGTTTTGGTGATTAATCTTTTCATCTTCTAATAGGTGACTGCAGTTGTTTTATTTTTCATTTTCAAATTTATGCATGTTTGGGAGGCTAAACAGATAACATAATTTATTTTATTTCTCCCTTTCTTAACTTCACAGTATACAGTTGTTGATCTCTCCCAAAATACAACTTGATTTCACAGAAGACAAATAGTTAATAAATTTTAGCTTTATATTTCATTTAAGTGTTTTCAGAAATAGAGAAGACCACTCCTGTGGTTGCAATACACTCTCCTATGGTTGCAACACACTTAGATGCCTTTTGTAGATGGTCTCCAATTAAAATAGGGTAACTTCCATTCTTTTTTATTTACAGCCTCACTTGGCTTTTTGCCTGAAGTTGCAGTATCTCTGTCCCTTTTGCAGGCTGAAGAAGTAGATTTGGGTCCATGCCTGGATTATCTTTCTTTTCTCATGGTGTCTAATGAACATACTTTTTTATTGTTACTAGAAAATTTTTAGTTGGTTTTGATTTGAAGTCCAGCAAAATGGAAGTTAGTACTTCTGGTAAATCTCAGTGTCTTACTGCCCTTGCTGACTTGAAGGGTGCAGCTTTTATTGGTGGTCAATATTTATATGATTTTAGGAAAAACACATTTTAATTTCTTAAGGAATCCTTTTTCATATGATTTGTTATCAAGACAGTCTTTCTGTGCTTGATATTTTCTTGCTTACTCTGAGTAGATTGAAGTAGGAACTTCAAGCTTTATTAACTTTATTTGTAGGTACTTGCTATTCTACATTTAATACAGCAGAATTTCTGGAGATTTGGGAAGCATTGAAGTAGAAATGTAATTTAAATGAATGTAAATTTAAATTAAGATTTAAATTGTTATTTGGTAATTTTAATAATTCTTTATTATAATTATAATTATTTATTATAATCATAATAAAGAATAAGGGGGTTTTTTAGAACTTTATATCAATTATGTAGACTTGGTTAGAATATTTGTATTTTTAACTTTGCATGTTGTGTTCCTATGTGATAGAGAATGAAAATATGTCTTTTATAGGAAACAGAAAACAACAGAACTTTTCATTAATTCTAGTACTGCAATGGCTATGTTTTTCTTTTCAGGCTGCATGCAGGGTATGATTCCATATCTTCCAGAGCTAATCCCTCACCTTATTCAGTGCCTCTCTGACAAAAAGGCTCTTGTACGCTCCATTACATGCTGGACTCTTAGTCGCTATGCACACTGGGTAGTTAGCCAACCCCCAGACACATACTTGAAGCCATTAATGACTGAGTTGCTAAAGCGTATCTTGGATAGCAACAAGAGAGTACAAGAAGCTGCCTGCAGGTAAGCCAAAGCTTAAGCAAACATTATTACCCAAGACGCTGCTTTTTTCCCCCTATTTTATTCCCTGTTAAAGCTATTTTAATGCCCTTATCAATGAATACATTACTCCATTTCTAGCACTTAATGTATTTCTTTCTCTTAAATTGGAGTAGATACAGCTTTCTCTGAAATTTATAATAACGTGAAAAAAGTTAACGTCTATTTTTCTTGTGCATTTTGTTTTCAGTGTATGTGAAACACCAGCCTAAATCATTTATTGTAGTAAATTATGTGATTGCAACACTTATTTTCAATATACGATGTTTCATTGAACAGAAATTTGGTAATTTTTTAATATGTCTATGAACATGGTCAGAACTGATTTCAGTGGAACGCTGTCTTATCTCTGGACTGCTTATACTGTTGATACTTAGCTCAGCATTACCTAAACATTTGGATTATGATTATTTCAAGGGATATTATCTTTCTCTTGAAGAGAAATGTTGGGAGATAAGATTCCCTTCTCCCCCTTGTCTACTGCTTTAAACAAAAAACAAAATTGATCAGTGGACATGACATTCATGGAACGGGAATGAATGCACCCCTTGTGCAGGTAGCTCACCAAAAAAAATTTTTACATGTCAGTTTTTGTCAGACTGGAGTGCAAAGTTTCAATGTTTCTTCATGAAGCAGCTACATCTGCCTCTGAATACCTGAAACACGTAGTAGTAATAATAATAATAATAATAATGATAATAGCAACCCCCAAGTATCAGTAGTGCCTAGGACTGTGCTGAGTTCAGGGTTCTTGGACTAAGGTTTGCTCTCATATCCTTGCCTGAGAACAGATACAGTGAATTATGAAATGTACTTAGTAAGGTTTAGGAATTAAACATTCTTTCTTTTTTGTCTCCAAATGTTTGCAAAAATTTGGCTAGCAAATTTGGGCGGCTTCAATGTGTTCTCTATTCATACAATTAAAAAAAAAAAAAGCAAAACCCCAAAAAAACCAAACCAAAACAAGCAAGCAACCAAAAAAAACATCCCCAAAGGAAAACATTCCGCTTCTCTTCAACTTTGCCTAGTCAAAAACATGGTTGAAAATCTGCATTTAGTTGAATACAGCTGTGTTGTAGTGTAGTGTAGTTAAATAACCTCACATGGTGCTTATGAAGGATGTGCAATGGGTCATGGAAACTTTTAAAGTAACAGGAAATCTAGAATGGAAATATTAAAAATTAAAGTACACCTCATTTTTTTTATTAGAAGTTCAATATCAGACTTAGAACATGTTTTAAGATACTTTCTTGAGAGCAGAGATTTACTAAAATTACTGTTGCACCTAAAAATAAACTGAAAAACTTCTCTGTAAGGGAAATGTTGAGTTGTTACAAGTGAAAACTAATTTCCTAACTTTTTTAGTTGTAAGGAAATACAATGAACCTAGTTGGACAGCAACAAAAAGCTGCATCCCAATAGTGAATAGTTACTGAGATTGATAGTGTCTACCAAATTGAAGATTGGTCATAGGATACTGTATGTTTTTGTCCCTAGCTTCTATGTGGTAGCAGATGTCTAATGTTCGTTTCTGTACTTTTGAGAAATGGCTCTTTTAGTTGGTAACACAGAAAGTATATTTTATTGAAATATGTTTTCCTGCTCAGGTAGTATGCCTCTCTGAAAGAATACTTCATAATAGTAGAATAAAATAATAAATAAGTAAAGTAAGAATCCTAGCCGTTTTTCACAGTTCCCTTATGTTAAAAAAAAGGCATTTCTGTATTTGGTAACACACGATTAGCAGATTGTTCACCTCATGCTGTGATGCATGCATTTTTAGTGCAGGGACAAGCTAATAATAATCCTGTTGACAAAGCTAGGCCAGTAAATCTTCAATAGCTCCATAATTTTTTCCTTTCCTTGATGTTTCTCTGAAGCAGTGTGTCTGGTGTGGGGGGATTGTTTGTTTTGTTTCATTTTGGGTGAGTTTTCTTAATGCTGCTGTTCAAACACTGGATAGACAAACTGAGAAGTTTTCATGATTTCATGATGTGTGCTTTGATCAAGAGCAGTTAAAATTGTTCATCCTCTGTATTTGCTTTCAGTTTTCCATGTCTTTCTGTATCTTTTTCTATGTAGTGAACTGCTAAGAGTACAGGCTGATGTTTGCATTATTCTGGCACAACAGCACCAAAATCTCTAGGTGTAGCTACTGTATATGTTAAAGAGAGTGGTCCATTTTTAACTTAAATAAACAGCTTTTGTTGTGGTTCCTTCTACTTAGTACATTGTAACTTTTCTCGTAATGCTTTTCTATTTGCTAGGGGCTTCAGTGTATCCCTATTGGATTTTATGGCAATATTTTAAAATTTTGTTCTTTACAATGTGAGAGCTGGATCCTTATGGGTGATTCTGTGTTTAGTCAAAAAAGATCAAGGTTGTCTAATTATCACCTTTTTTGAAGCATATCTTACATGAATTTGAGGACTAAATACAGCTAGAGATTTAAACAGAAATAGGTTAAGTAGGTCGTTTTGGGGTCTTCTTGTTTCAGTTTTTCCAGTGTACTAACTGACTTGTTTTATTGTCCTTCAGTGCCTTTGCTACTCTAGAAGAGGAGGCTTGTACAGAGCTTGTTCCTTATCTTGCATATATACTTGACACTTTGGTCTTCGCATTTAGTAAATACCAGCATAAAAACCTGCTCATTCTTTATGATGCTATAGGAACCCTAGCAGATTCTGTAGGACATCATCTAAATAAACCAGTGAGTATACCTTCTGTTCTGTAGCAGGACTCATCATATTTGAAAAACTTGTTAAGTGTTTTTTGTAGTGTTCTTTACATGTTATAAACCAGAAGTGCTGATATTTCCATGTCCATTATATTGTACTACATTTTTGCAGATAAAATACATAGATGGCTCATAACTTTCCCTCTACACAAATACTGCCACTTTGAGTAAACACACAATAGTGTGTGGTGTGTTGTGAAATGTGCCGCTCATAATGATTTTTTCTTCATGTTTAAAGTTTTTTAGCTCAGAGGAGATGCCAATATAGATATCTTTGTTTGGGGAGTGTGTGTGTATGTAACTGCATTAAGTATAGCTAAGCTGCTCTCTATATCTCTAGCCAGTGAAAAAATACCGAATCCTTCGGATACAGCACAAATAACAAACAGGCAAATGTAATGGGTTTTTTTTAGTGTACACGTATTAATTAGTAGAAGATGTACATGTCATAGGTTTGCATCTTATGATGGTTATTGAATCTTGGTTTATTTCTCTATAGTGCTTCAAATGACATAGACGCCCTAGGAAAAAAAAACATTTTTAGTCGTTCCCATAGTATTTTACTTGCCATCTGGGACCCCACACCATCAAAGGACCTATTTTTCAGTCTCTCTCTGAGCCTGGCCACCTTGACATGTGACAGTATCAGGAGGGAGCCAAATGGCAGCTCGTGATGAGAGTGGGACTTCCTTTAGTCAGTTAGAATTTTGTACCTTTGGACATAGCAAAATCTGTTGGCTCTTTATATTCATTCTGGGAGCAACAGCACTGTAGAGGTGCCTTGCTTAACATCCTTGTGACTGTGGCTGTGCAGTGGCAGGGAAGCCAGCTTTTTATAGAAGGGGTAAGTGCCTTCTTCTGGAGGGATAGGAAATTATTTTCTTTATGGATGCTTAGTTTGAGGAAGAAGTTCCAAAACTTGTGGTCATGGAGATAGGGTTGTAGCATCAAGAGCAGTGGGAGATAGCTGAGAAAAGCAAGTGTCAGATGCAGAGCCACAATGTAAATATAAAAATATTTTCTGTAGGCCTTGAGGCAGTCACATAGATTCATAATCACCCAGGCAACTATACTGAAACCAAACCTAGAGGAATAAATTCCCTTTGTAAAGGTACTTAGGTGCTTTAGGGAAAAATATCAAACAAAAATTGTGACTTCTAGTATTAAAATATTTCTATGAATTGCAACAGTGATTGAATTACTGTACACCAGGCTTTTTTTTTCTGTAAAAGTAGAATATATCTCAGTTCTTATCTAGCTTTGAAATAAAATAGTATAGAGTAAAGTGTTTTAGCACTTTATGTTGATGCATATTCGTCCTAAACAGGAATATATTCAGATGCTAATGCCTCCATTGATCCAGAAGTGGAACATGCTGAAGGATGAAGATAAAGATCTCTTCCCTTTATTAGAGGTAAATGTTAAAATGTGAATATTTTTTATCAACTGCTTTTAGAAATTGTATTTTCTATTAAAGATGTTCCTGCTAGGAAATAAGACTATAAAAGCTGACAGTGTTAGCTATTTCCCATTATGGAAAAAAATATTCTGACTAGTATGAAAATTTTACGACTGAGAAAATGTCCTTAGGTTTAGCAGAAATCTTTTAGTCTTTTCTGCTATTCGGGAGTGTTTTCTTTGATGGGATTCTCTTAGGAAAAAGGTGTTCTATCATCCTTTTATTCTTGTCTTCTCTCTCCTTGCTCTCCCTTCATCCCTCCATTAAAACTATTGTCAGACAAACTGAAGGTATGAACCAGGCCATGTAGTCTAATGCTCTGTACTTTCTGAGTGTGAAGCAAGAAAACACCTCTAGAAAATTAGTTTTGTAACTCTTAGGTTATATTAGGGCTTGTTCATGGACAAGATACTGCAGCTTAGTGTAAGTGCTGTCTGAATTATCGTAACTGGTTTTGTATGCATTTTCTTGGCTATCTCTAAGAAGATGCTGCTGCTGAGAAATTTTCTCTACTGGCATATGCAGGAGTGAGTAACAACTTGCTGATAGTTGCCTTGGCTCAGCTAATCGGTACTGCCTTTCTAGGTTGTGTTTACTTAATCAGTTACATGTTGGTGTACTTAAAATCTTAGTATGTTCCAAGTTGCCTCTCACAAGAAAAAGACACTTCAGGGATGTAAGGAAAGGTAGTGACTGTTTTCTCTGTCCTCTTTTTTTTTTTAATTGCAGTGCCTGTCGTCAGTTGCTACTGCCTTGCAATCTGGCTTTCTTCCATACTGTGAACCTGTGTACCAGCGTTGTGTAAATCTGGTGCAGAAGACACTTGCACAAGCCATGGTATTTTGCTATAATTATTCCAATGTTACTTCGCTAAACCAATGTGTTAACTATGTAGTATTAGAGGGGAGATTGAAATGAAGGTGCAGTTCTGAAACTTTTTTGTGCATACTCTTGAGAAAATCTAGTATAATTTTGAAAATGTGTACTTATTTGTTGCAGTTGCATAATGCTCAGCCAGACCAATATGAGGCTCCAGATAAAGATTTCATGATTGTGGCTCTTGATTTACTCAGTGGTTTAGCTGAAGGACTTGGAGGCAACATTGAACAGCTTGTGGCTCGCAGCAATATCCTGACACTAATGTATCAATGCATGCAGGTGAGATGAGTAACCTATTTGAGCTAAATATTTTCTTTATTTGGAGAATCAGAAACTCTTCTAGAATTGTAATCTTTTTCTTCCTCTCTTTAGGACAAAATGCCTGAGGTACGGCAGAGTTCTTTTGCATTGTTAGGTGACCTGACGAAGGCGTGTTTTCAGCATGTTAAACCTTGCATCGGTATGTTTCTTTTACATGTTTAACTTGCTTTGCAAATCCCTAAGAGGTTGTATTAGCTATTGTTAATCTCCGTGTTCTATGAGTTGCCTTTTAATGTGTTGTATGTCGTCATTTTTCTTTGTCAACAAGAGTCTGTAGTCTTTTGTCTTTTGAACTGCATGTTAAGAAAAGATGTTCGTATTTTTGTAGGCAGTGCAAAAGCTCATTTTACTCCTTTATTTTTATAGCTCTTTTTTTTCTACTTGCATTTATTGTGAAGTAAAATTATATATAATATATAAATCAAAAAACTGGGGTAAAGGATAAATTTTGCTTTGGTTTTTTGCTTTATTTTTTATTTCACTGGGAAGTAGCATTAGTGATACCCTTCTGTAATATTTACTCTTTCTTCCCATAGATACTGTTGAGATGTACTTTCCAAATGAATGCTTGGATAGGCTTTATAATTTGGATAGAATTTAAAATTTATTTGGTAGATGCTATAATTACCTTTTTCTTAAAATTTAATCAAAGATTTGATTGCCTTCTAGTCTTTGTTGTTTCTTTAAGGGTAGCTGAATACAGTTATCCAGGTGATTTGGGGCTGTTCAACCGTATGATAAAGCCACCAGTACTTGCAGCTGTGTTTTTTTTCTTCTCTTCCCCTCTCTCCTCCCACCTGACCAAGGGAGGAGAGAAGAAGGTTTCTACATAAAAGTTACATGAAGATAAAGCATGTTAGGAAGATTTTTAAAGCATAATTTGAAAATATTTGCATTTATCTGCTTAGGTTCTAAATTCCAGGTTAATCTTATATATAGCTGGAATATAGGTGTTGTTAATTCACAGGTAGCACTTTCCAAGCATTTAAATAGGCTTATATTATCTTTTTCTTAAACACCCTTTTTTTTTGCCCTCACAATCTTACAGTAATGAGACAAGTTGCATTGTGTGATGAGATTTTAAAATGTTGTTCTTTCTAGCTGATTTCATGCCAATTTTGGGAACCAACCTAAACCCTGAATTCATTTCTGTGTGTAACAATGCCACCTGGGCAATTGGAGAAATCTCGATCCAGATGGGTAAGATTTAACTTTTTCCTTGAATCTATGCACATTTAGAATTATTTGTCAGGGTGTTTGGGGTGATTTTTTTTTAAGTGATACCTTTATGTTAATATTTAAATTACATTTGTGATCCTTGTCCTTGATAGTAAGTGAAGTGTACATATTCTGTTTATATTATGTATATTAATGGTCATTTTCTTCTGATTTTTTTTTTTAATTGTTGTTTCAGGTATAGAAATGCAGCCTTATATTCCAATGGTCTTGCATCAGCTTGTAGAAATAATTAACAGACCCAACACACCAAAGACGTTGTTAGAGAACACAGGTACCCAAAAAATGAACTGTACATGGTGAAGAAAATTAGAAGATTTTTATTTTTCACAATTATTTTTAAAATTTCATAGGGGAACCACACTAGAACTGATTTAATTGTTATGTATTTGGCTTTTATAAGGAAAAGCAACTCTGTTTTGCACAAACTCTTACAAGTCTCAGTCTTGCAGCAAATCATATATCTAGATTCTAAAAGTTATTGCTTTCTCCTTTTATAACATTTATTATATCTATTTATCATCTGTTTAATAATTCTTCCAGTTTTATTTATGTATTAAATATGACAAATGTATGCAGTAACACTTAAAGACTTGATTTCTTACTGATTTTGATATATGCATGTCCTTACTTGTGTACTGTATATATATGTCTAGTGTGGGAAAAAAATGTAATTGGCATATATAAAACAATGAACTCTTTGAATTTACAAAAACATGCACTTATTTTTAAGATAAACTTACAATATCATGCACAAAAATCTAGATCTGTGATGGCAGTTTTACCATGACATAACTGAAATTACATTTAATTTCTATTACCTGGTCATTTAAAAACAAATTTCTGAAAAGAATTCTAATTATGGCATGCATATTTTATGTTCTGGCCCACAGCTTTACATTCCAAATTGGGAGTAATTCCCAAATGCCTTACTGAATTGGAATTTCTGAGGCTTGTTTCTTTTGCATTTATAAAGGGCATGTTCTGGTATGAAAAGCACCTTCCATACTTCAGCAAAGAATTATGGATAATGCGATGGGTTTATTGTTTACTATTTTACTAATTGAGGATTTTTTTTCCCTTAAGAAAATGGCAGTCTAGTTTTTATACCTTATATGATTGAATATGATGCAAATACAAGGGTACAGTCATACTTTTTAAGCAAAGCGAGAGATAATTTGGAGAGATTTTTTCAAAGCATAATTTCCTTCCAGTATTCTCTAAACTTTTAAAAGCTGCACTTTCTTTGCCCCTCTAACCCATTTAGTATGGAAGGTGAATTTGAAGGAAAATTTACCTAGTTTTATGGCATATTATAGGTATTACTTTTTGAAAAGAAAATTTTGAAGCAAATACAGAGATGTGAAATATACCATGGAATAGTGTAACAGTATAATAGTATAGTAATATAAAAATGTAAGTTTTCCTTACCCCTGCCCTGCCTCCCTTCCTCTGCACTGATGGATGTGTAATACCTGTAACCGAGAGGCATCCAGTAGTTAAATGTTTGCTTCCATCATTGTTAAGAGAATTTTTGGAAGCAACTAAACACTGAGTTTTTTTGGTTTGGTTTTTTGTTTGTTTTGGTTTTTTTTTTTTAATTCTCTTAATAGTTACTTTAAATGTGGATGGATAACCGCAAATAAATGTTGAATGTGGTGTACCTATTATAAGTTTGTTGTGGGATATTTTACTGTGTGCTGCTAATATTTGCAAGAATATTACTGGTTTTGCTGTAGCTTGCTATGTAATTAATTATGAAAACACACTCTGACAGAGATTTCTATTCCTTGTTCAGGCTTTAGCTATGAGAATTTACAGATTAAACTTGAAATTGTATTTTCATTTGAACTTAAGTGAAGTTTTGTAAGATACTAAAAGCTTTAGACACTGTATATGGAAATTGAGTAATGTCAGGGCAAAACAGTACATTAACAGTGAGCTGCTGTTGGAATGGAATCCTATGGAATTAATATGTTCAGACTGCTAGTATATCCTACACCAAACTTTTATCGGAGAAAGCATCATCTGCTTTATTGCATGTTTCATGAAACTGTTCACAAATGCCTGTTAATTAGAGTGTTGCATAGTATGTCCCTTGAACATAGGTTTCCTTTTTCTGCTTCATACAAATCTGCTGGATTTTAGTATTATTCATGTATTTTGCTTCAAGTAATCCTGATACATTATTCCCCACCCTCTCCTTTTTCTAAAGATTAATCTTTCGTGAGTTGAGCAAACACCATTAAAACACATTTACATGGTGATATTTTCTTTGGTCTGTCCCTTGGAACAAAGAACCAAACTACCTAATCAAACTACATAGTCGTGTGATGAAGCAATTTTGCTTTTCATGTGTCCTTATGCTTTGATATCAGAAGACAGATTCTTGTACATCTTACAAGGAAAACTTTTGTGAACAGGAGAAATGCTAGTGTTAAAAAATTAATTTTCTGCCGTCAGTTGCTGTGAGTTAGCAACCTTTTTAAATTAAATTCTCTGTGAGATTGTGAAGAAGACAAACATTTGTTACTCTTGGAGAAGTGTTCCATCTGTTTAGAATTTTCAGACAGACCACAATTTCATATGTCATGTAAAAGTATTTGAAAATATGCTTTTACTGATAGATGGGATCTATAAAAACCTTTAATTCTAAATATTGGATAAAATGAAATGTTTGAATATTTGATACTAAAACTGAAAATGGTTAATTTCTTTTTTTAAAAAATATCCATAATAGTACATTTTAATAAAAACCTTGAATGTGTAGAGGTAAATTTACTGCAAGTGATTACTCTGAAGAGGGCAGAATGACTGTTTACATCAGAAAGCCTTTGGATTTAAAATTGTGTTTTTGGTGTTCTCTCATACTTCTTTAATTTTTCTTTTACCTTGGAGAGTATACCATATATGTTGCTGCCTCTTATTTAGGGGGTGGTAATAAACAGCACTGGTGAAATCTTATGTTTATTATCATACACAGATTCTGTTGGTTTCTGTTTCTGAGTTATTTGTTGTTTTTTCTTTATTTTTTCTCCTCCCCCCTCATTTGCTCATGTCTTGGTTGGCGTTTGGTGGTGTATAACCGTGATTGCGTTACCTTAGCAATAACAATTGGTCGTCTTGGTTACGTTTGTCCTCAAGAGGTGGCCCCCATGCTACAGCAGTTTATAAGACCCTGGTGTGTATTATTCAATCTTTTTTTTTTAATTCATTTTTCTTCACTCTCTTTCTTTCTTTCTTCTTTCTTTCTTCTCTCTATCTCACTTTTAGATATATTTTCAGTTGGTTACAAAATCTCAATCCTTAATCATTGCCAACCATGTGACTAATCTTGTCCTATCAGGTTTGTGAGTTTTAGTAGCACCGTCATGTATTCTTTATGTTGTGGCTAACGACTAATTTATGCATGGGATAAGATTGTCACATGCTTGCTGTGTTAAAGCTTGACTATGAAAGAGCATTTTAAAATCCACCAGAATGATAATACAATGCATGCAAATATTGTAAAATTTAAATTGTGCATTAATTAAAATTCAGTCTGAGGCTTGAAATGCTGTAAGAAATATATGTTTCTAGATTTGTTACGTATCAAATAGCTTGCTTGCTGCTGTTAAAGTTCAATAACTGTTCTGTAAGTGGTATCTGACATAATTCATAGTGTGGTAGTATTTTATGTTCCGCTTCTAATAATGATAGTTTCTATAAGTATTTCAGATACATGTTTCTTTTGTATTTAATGGAATACAGGTCACACTTTCTAACTGTATATAGTATAACAAAAAAGTCAGATTCTGGAGGTGATGCCTTATGGGATTATGCTAGTAAAAAATGTGTATGGCAAGTATTTTTCTAAGTGTTCAAAATTGTGTTTCAGATCATCTTATCAGTGTGACTTATTCCATCAGATACTGTCATCTAGTTTTTGACTTGATTGAAGAAAAGTAAGAGTTATCTAAGTTTTGCTTTCCAACTTGTTAGGTGCACCTCTCTGCGAAACATAAGAGACAATGAGGAAAAGGATTCAGCGTTCCGTGGGATATGTACCATGATTACAGTGAACCCCAGTGGAGTAGTCCAAGTAAGATGCATTAGTAGATGCTAACTTTTCTTTACTCATGTGAAATTTAGTGAAAACTGTATGTGGAGTACCAACAAGTTTACCTTGAATTGATTCTGTGCAGTACATGATGAAGCTTTATTTTGAGGTCAAGGAGGCCAAAATGTTTATATTGTGAATGACACATATCATGAAGCTTCCGTAATTATCACCTAAAAAGGAAAGGAGAGGAGTTCTGTTAAAATCAGGTTTTTTTTCTTTTACTGACAATGAATATGTAAATAATGAACTTTGATTAAAATAACTGTGTTTTGATACTTCTGTTAGGTTGTGGTTAGGATCTATAGGCAAATATAAGGTAAAAGTGAATCTGAAAGCTCTTTTCCAGATGTAACTGAAGCTGTTAAAACAAGAAACAGAGCAAAACCAGTAACCACCCCTTCATTCTTAGTACTTGGATGGGGAAGATTCTGTTTCAGCTTTGGGTAAATTGCTCAAATAGTGAATGTGACAATGAACGTGCATCTCTTTAAAATAAATGGTACAGCTGAAGAATAGAATATGACTTTATCTTTTGTCTCCACACCTCTAAAGTAAAGCTGTATCAATGTAATATTTTCTAATATTTTCCCTGCCTGAAATATTTCTTCCTGAAATACAAAAATTGAGCATCTACCTTGTTTTGAAATTTTCAGTTCATTTCATTTATGCCTTATTCTGTACTTTACATTTCACTGTTCTACTGTGTGTCCATTCATGTAGCTTAAAGGGAGGAGTTGAATGAGGACCCATTTCATTAACTCATCTCTCCTCTCTAGCCATTATCCTCAATTCCTACTGAAATCATGCACATTAGCAACATAATTGTTAAAGGCTCATGTTCAATCGGTGTAGGAGGAGGTAATGCATGACAGCAGATGAACAAAGTATTTTGATTTTGAGGTGCTTTAGTTTTGAACCCATATTATAATTGTCCTGTGTGTCCCAGAAAAAACTGCTGAAAGAAATAAAACAGCTTTTTTCCCCAATGGGAAATGTGTGAGAGTGTGCATTTGTTGCTTGTGACTAAAGTGAGTAGATCTTGCATTTCTATGTGTACTGAAAGAATTGAAGTTATACTACTGTGGTGTAGAGAGGAGAGTTGGAGTTGGTTTCACTGTAGCTTTATTTAAGACACTCAGCAATTTCTGTTGCTGAACATTTAGGCATACAGTAATTTACCATTGTCTGAATTAAGTGTAAAATAAATACATAAAAGCAAAAGCCGTTGTGAATTAGGATGAAAAACCATCCACTGTTCACAGAATGAACATCACGCATTGTTTTCAGATGTATAAATTTATGTGTCTAACCTATGTGATTGTTTAATCTTATAGGACTTTATTTTTTTTTGTGATGCTGTTGCATCATGGATTAGCCCAAAAGATGATCTTCGAGACATGTTCTGTAAGGTGAGGTTTCTAAGACAACAGTATATTCTATTGGTGGTTGTTTTACATACCCTGGTTTTTTTTCTTTCTGTTTCACTGTTAGCACTTACTGTGTTTGTGGTCATGGAGGTTTCTCTGCCCCCTGTGGTCATGCAAGGTCATAAATTGTCAGACAAAACAACATGAAAATTCTGACCTTTTTTTTAACCTGCATCTTCTTGTATGCATTTGCGTTATTCCAAACTTTTTTAAATAGTTGAAAAGTTCACTTGAGATGTTTTTTAAAAGGATAATTACCCTCAAACAGCTTTTCATAATATCTAGCCTACTGTGTTTCACCGACATTAGGAAGAACAGGAGAGTTTATACTGCATGTGAGACTTTTTTTAAGAAAATGAGATTTGTATGGTTCAAGACTATTTTTTGCCACAAAGATAGCTACTTTATTTTGGAGAACTATATAAGTTTCAAATTAAAAGTATCCCAGTGGTGTCTTACTTGTCTCTCTAACTCCTGCTGAAATAAAGAATTGCTTAATCCTCTTCAGAATCCTCTTGGTTTAGCAAGTTTCAAGAAACTAAAATACAGTTATACTAAAGAATACATCCTTAGGCAAAGTGTTAATAGAATTTAAACAAAAGGACTGTTTGCCATGTATTAAGTAAGCAAAAAACAAAAAAGCCCCACCCAGAATGTGATATATTGTATTCTGACACTAGTGTCTTAAATTTAGAAAACAAAAAAAAGGAGAAAGGAAAAGTGGTTCACCTCACAAGTTCTAAAGTGATATCTCAATATTTAGAAAGTTCTGTGTCAAAAGAAAAGTTCATGATACTCTTAAAGCAAAAATGGAGCTTATTCTTAGGTACCTGTTGGGATTATAGGTCAGTATTGGCATGTTTTCTTCAATTAATGACAGGTGTGAGCATCAAATCAGAACTTGTCTATCCCATCTTTAAGAGCAAAGACACAAATTTCAGTGTTCCAGTTAGTCTGTCAGATAACCAATCTCCTTCCAAGGAACATTAGATCTAGAAAATGCATAGCTATGAGTATTCTAACATCAGCAGAATGAAACAGCAAATACAGCTTAAAAGGAAGTCTTGGATAGAGTCTGTGATGAGTGCCCAAAGTAGTCTCAGTGCATGTTTCTGCACCAGTCCTTCAGCAAGCTCCTCTTTTTCAGATTCTTTCTAAGTTTCTGTTTAGGACCCAGTGCATTCAAACTAGACAGAATGGTTCTTGATCACTTGGCATAAGGACACCCTTGTTTTTTCAAGCAAGCTATTTTAAAGTATTTCTGTGCATTTTGCCTTGCAGGAAAAGAGACAAAGATTTCTTCAGTGAAAGCATGCAGGATTTTTGGACTGTTTCTACATGAATACATGATTGCTGTAGTCCAGTTAGATGTTTTTCCAACAGTAATCATGACTTACAGGAACAAGGGAAAGAAACTGGATTTGTCCAGTATTTCATTTTTGGTTTATTCTTTCATACTAGAACTGGGAGAGAAAATACCAGTTTCAAGAGAACAGATAGATGAGCTGCCAGTGTTAAAATCTGACTGATAACCTGTTGTCATACCTAAGCATTCTTAGTTTTCAGTAGTTTCTTAGCAGCTAGTTAATGTGACTCTGGGTTAGGAAAGAGCCTGCTTGTGGAAGGGGGAAAAGTAATAAGTTAATTGGTTGCATGTAATGCCATTAACACCACATCTATTTAAAAACAGCGCTGCTTGACAGTTTTGTGTTGAGCATGAACTTATTACTATGAGCTTTGATTTTGACATTGGCTTTTATTTGAGGTTGTGTTCAAGACAGACTGTTCCACAATTCATTTACACTGAGTGTAAAAAAGGAAAACAAAACTTTAGATTTTCTTGACATAATTTTCTATGAGAAACAGTAATTTTGCCTGCTTTTGTCCTTTCTAATGTTTGCCTCTTACTTGTTGTTTTAAGAAATAACATACTAAGATTTTTTTCTGATAGTATAATTTCATTTTCAATTAATTTATTACATCAAAAGGTCCAGACTGAAACTGTAGATTATTGGGTTTCCTCTCTCACTGGCTTTTGGATTGCCATTGATTGTGGATCCCTGTTCTTTCAAAACAAAGATTTTAAGAGCTTCATTGTTAGTGAAGTTGTCTTACAGGTTCCATGAAAAAAACAGAGCTTTCACAGATTTTATATTTGTGCTAGAAATTGACAGGTATTCATTCTGTCAAATGCTGCCTGCAGTTTTAGCTCAACTTCCCACAACATACTTCACACTTATGAAAAAATAAATGTGAACACAGTAGTCTTAACACATATGAACTGTGTGGATGGATGGATGGATGGATGGATGGATGGATGGATGGATGGATGGATGGATGGATGGATGGATGGATGGATGGATGGATGGACGGACAAAAAATTAATTGAAAAAATTACAAATAGATATTCTGAAATGGCTTAATCCTAGGTTTTAAATTACCATTTAAAAATATATATATGTAAATGTATACACACGCTAGTTTCTGTGGGTAGCTATATTCTTTATGTCACCCTTAAGGAAACACATTAAGAAGGACCTTGCTCTACTTCCTTTGTTTCTTTGTAGCATTTCAATATGAAATTGGAGAATTCAAATTGCCAGGTGTGCAATCAGCTGTTTGAGGCTTACTACGTATAAGGCTGGTAAATAATGTGCCCTCTGTTTTTTGCTTATCTTGACTTCCCACTTCTCATTTGTAGATTCTTCATGGATTTAAAAATCAAGTTGGGGATGAGAATTGGAGGCGTTTCTCTGACCAGTTTCCTCTTCCCTTAAAAGAGCGCCTTGCAGCTTACTATGGAGTTTAACCTCATGCACTGTAGCTGCAGTCCCATAATTAGAGGTAAGCAATGAGTCTTGCTTGTTAAACAGAGCAGGGACTTCCTCCCTGTTTACATCATATGAAACACAATTAATTCTTCAGCCTAGAATTGCTGAGCTACACTGGAGGAGATATCTTTCCCTCCTTTATGAAGGAAAGAAACAAGGGATGATAGTATACCTAAATGACAGTGGCTGTAGCAAAAGCATTTGTCTGATTTTTTTTTTTTTATTCTTACAGAGAGAGAAAGAAAGAAAAAAATGAGTGTATGATACACACATTAGTTTATCAAGAAAGTTGGAAGTGTAGATATAACAAAGTGCTGGTTCAAGTTTAATAAGCAAAGTGATGAATATGATCCTCAAGGCGTCATGCTAAAGACTCAGGCTACCTTATATGTTATGAATTAATAGATGGCAGATGTGGTCTAAGCAGGAATACTCTTCTAGGATAAGAAAGCAGGTTTGTTAACACACTAGCTATGAGAAGTCTAGTATACTCCTAACTACCTACTAAATGATCTTTCCACTGAATAAAGAATTCTATGCTAATGTGTAACTAAAGTAACTGTAACACTTGATGTTTGAGGGAGGCTGATGTGTTTATTATTGCCATGTTCCATTTTGTGCATTAATTCAAAATTGTTAGACCGTTCCAAGTGAAGAATGATTCAACTTCAACAAAGAACAATGAAAGTGCATTCCAGAGTAGCTCTATTAATATACCACTTTGCTTTGTATGCTACCCGTATACACTGTATAAAGCAAATTCCCCATGTGTGATACTGTGAAGAGATTATTATATTACCCAAAAAAGAGAGTGAATTAAGTTTATTAATTTAGTCTTTATACAAATTTGATACTTCTAGTAGATTTTTTTTTACTGAAATCATGAGAATGAATCATGCAGTTCTGTTTGTTGTTGGAAAGGACAACTATTTAAAAGTCAGCCGAAGGTTTTTTCCAACTCAGTGGCTTAAAAAATCCTATTTGAATTACATGTTTGATCTGAACAATAGATTAAAAATAAACTAATTTCAAACAGCTACATACTTACCAATTAGAGCATTTTAATTCTGACAAGGGTGTTTTCTCCTCCTGATGAAGAGGAAACCAAAGTGATAAAATCCGCCATTTTTCTCAGTTACAACTGCGAAGAAACTATGGCTATCTTGTTTAATCCAGCTAAAACGGAAGCTACTAGATCAGTTGCATATATGATTAATACTCTTTCTCAATGACACAACTCATAATTTTGGGCTAAAAATTGAAAAGCTGGTTACAATATATAGGGCTGCTTTTATCTTAAATCTAAGTTGAGCACAATAGTGGAACTATCAGTGTAGCTTCAAAGTATACATTGTTGTTTCATGTATAATAATTTGATACAAATGGGCTGCTTTCTTAACAGACTTAAAAGGGAACATCTAGGCATAAATCCATTTTTAAGTTAAAAGTTGGCACTTACTGCCTGAAAAAGGCTCTTTGTTTATGTACCTATCCATCAAAGGTTCAAGGTAAGATGTAATTATACCTTTATCTTTTCCTTTTACAGGTCCTTCAGTCTGGGAGACTATGAGGGAGCCTCTGCACCCAGGGAAAATGTTACCCTTTACTGGGGGGAAGGGTAAACCAGTAGGGAATACAGTACAATCCCAACCCTACTGGGAGGGGCGGGAGGGAGGTGTTGCCGTCACTGTATTAAGTCGATGTTGGGAAATGTTTTAACATCTGGAGCCTTTGTGGGTGGAAATCTGTCTCCTATTACACCTCTGCACTGGATGTGAAGAAGAAAAAAAAAAAGAATCTAGTCACAAAACAGCACATTCTGGAATATTGTGGGGATTTGTACCAAAATAAGAAACCATATAATTGAACCATAGGGATACGTAAAGAGGAAAAATATTTTGCGCACAATAAAGGAAACCTAAGAATGGGGGTCACAAACAGTAAAAGGCTTTCTTTTTTGTTTTCTGTTTTTTTAAGTAAGGGTTTTCTACATTATTTCATCCTGCTTGATGGGATTTCTAGGTATTTGCATGTTAATGAAGAACTACACAAACGAAGTTAGTACAGTTAAAATGCAGCTTGTGTCTGTATTAGGAACAGGCACTTGCAGTGTACAGTATAGAAACTCCATCATAAAATAATAAAGGTTAACTTGGACAAAATGAAGCAACCTGCAAGCTGCCAAATAAGTCACGCCTTTCATTTTTGGGGTAAGGAGGGGGACACTGCAAAGGAAAGATTGACATCTTAATTTTTACATTAAGAAAAACAACCAAGGTAGTGGATATGATTTTATTATTGTACTTTGTTAGTTTTAATTTCTAGAGTAAGGCATTATTCTTAACTTGCAGTTTAAGGTTCAGGCATGTGTTCTGGCTCATAGTGATCAGAAGTAATTTTAATTAGTGGGAAAGTAGCATGCTTGCATCACATAGAGTGAAATTGGTATACATTTACCTATGTTGCGCCAGTTTTGTGTTGCAGTTTACCAATTCAATATAGCCCTGCATTTAAAATTCCTTTTTAAGATTCAGTGGAATTTATTTTTATTAAGAATATAGATATAAAGTACTGTAGTTAACAATTAGGCCTTGAAATACCTTTTTAGGATCTGTTAAGAATAAGATTGATATTGTATTGTGTGTAACCTGCACAATGTGGAAAGCTGATATAGCTGTGCAAAATATTTGCCTCTGTGCTGTCAGTGTGATGTGCTTTCTGCATGGTTATATACTAGTGATTTTATCAGAATCTCTAAAATGAGTTACATGGTAAGACCCGTTAAAGGCTGCGTAAATGTTAGTTGGCACGTAAAGACAATTGTAGAAGTTGATGACAAGATTGCTATATTTGTGTTTATTCCCACTCAACGTATTACCTTCTATGCTTTCTTTTTGTTCAAAGCATGATCTTAAAGAGATGTTTAAGTTAATGGATGTAATGCAGGGTATCTACACTGTATCGGCGCATGTTGGTGGCCCTTTGTGATGTAGTTAAATGCACAAGGGTGCAAGTTTAAAGCTACAGAGTGAAAGTTGGTTTGGATCCTCTTCATTTCATTTGTTTAGCTTTTCTGTTGTGTTTTTTTTTCTCTACTTACGTGTATTCCTGTGAATAAATCCTTGTTAAGTTAACCCTTTACTTTTCCTTCCATGTGTATTTTCTTATGTACTGTGAATGTGAAATCCTAACTGGTACACTTGATCTTGTGTCCATCTGAAAGTGGCAAGTCTTTAATAATTTAGATTGCCTAAAGAGTATCCCATGATGATAAAGGAAAATGGAGAGATTTTTAACTCTGCTGGTCAGAGGTGAAGCCACACCTTTCCATTTTTCAAGTGCTGCATTATTAATCTGCAAAACAAAATTAAGCCATAACAGCCTTTTTGTAGATTTAGTTTCTCACCTTTGCATTGCAGAATGGATACTGGATAACAGTTTTTGGTTTAGTTGGTGTTTTATGGTTTGGGTTTTTTTGTTTTCCTTTTTTTCTCTTTTTTCTTTTTCTTTTTTTTTTTTTTTGGTTTGGTTTTTTGGTGGAGATTTGTTTTTATTTTTACTTGGGGTTTTTTGTTGTTTTGCTTTGAGTTTTTTTATTATTGTTTTGTTTTTTGAGGGTTTTTTAGTATTGTTTGGGTTTTTTTGTTGGTTTTGCTTTTTAGTTTTTTTGGGTTTTTTTGTTGGGGTTTTTTTAAGAACTTGCTCTTCTTTGCATGGTTCTGTTCTTTGACTGTTGAATGATTTAGCCATTGCACTGAAATTTGAGCTGTGTGAGTGTGAACTTAAAAATGCTGTTTAAAGAGTTTAAATCTTTTTTTTTCAATGCATGATCACATGCATGTTTTATGTTTCTCCCCTCCCCCCCTTTTTTTTGGCTTTGCAAATTTAAATGGATTATACCTGAAGAATAGTTTGGACATGTACTATAAGAAATACATGTGATAATGCCAATACATAGTATTTATTCAATTTGACTAAAATTGCATGTGATAACTTGCTTTCAAGTTACATTACTTTGATAGCAAACCAAAAATTCCTTCTCAACTAAAAACTGATAAAAATCAGTAAAAGTCACTAAAAAAACTTTAAAGCCAAATTTTGAAAGGGAACACCCCCTGCCCAACATTTAGCAAGGTGGGATATTATTTTAGACCCAAACTTGCTTTCATTTTGAATGTGTTTGAGCATTAAGGAAGAGTTTCAGAGAAATGACGTTAAAAAGTTTGTAGAATAGAAAACCTACCCGAATAATATAGTAGCATAACAACTGAAATCTAGGTTTAACTAAACTTCTTAAATTTCAGAAAGCCCCTTTAACCAAATAAAGCCACTCCACCTCACTTTGGATTAGCTTAGAATGCCTCTTTTGTACATATGTGTTTTAATAGGTATTTGTACAGATGTGAACTGATCTGGTATGAGAGCAAGGAAAATACTTAAAAAGGGCAGAAATAAACAGTACTGATAAAATAGTCTTTTGTATCAGTAAGTTCTCTCATGGTATATTTTAAAGCAAATAAACCGTATTCGTAATGCATAATATAGTGCAGAGATTTGCAGAGGCCTTTTAGGGTGTAATGTGAGGTAAGAGAAACAGCATTAATATTTAAAACTGAATTATTGCATCATGGGATATATAAAAAGCATCTTAATTCTTGTGGTGTAGTCTTGACAGTTCTTGAATGTTGACTGAATGTTTATATTGGTAGAATTGTGAGTTTGTCTTTGTTACATTCCAGTGTTTCTGCCTCTTGGCATGCTAAAAGCACGGCTTACTTCATTTGCTCCTTACACACTGAAAAAGTGCTGTTAGTGTGCTAAACTACAGAAATAGCCGCTGCTAAGTAATGGTGTAGATTTTCTACTTGAATATTTTGTTGTAGGAACCTCAGGAGGTCAGTGTTTACTGTTTTTATATATGCCTTCTTCCTGTTTTGAGTTTCCCTTTTTGAAGGATTCTGAGAGTGAACAAAAGCTGCTGATCAACCTAAGTTGGTAACAGAAAGTGTATTTAAAATCCTTATAAATGCATCATTTTGGCAGTTCAAAATTGCTGTTAAATTAGTCTAAAGTGAAGTTCAATATTAAATTTTTTTCATAACACTTTCAGGAAAACTGCTCATTTCATTTTGGAAAAAAGATTAGACTAGTTCATTATTTTAACCAGTGCAAGCAAAAATAATAAATTTGGGGTATTTTTTTTTCCAAAGCTTGATTATTTCTAAATCAGTGAATATGTATATATTTAAATTGTAAGAAGGTAATTCTTACGCTTTAGTTTATTGCTCCTTCAAGCTTGTACACAGAAGATCCCTTTTAGAAGACTAGGTTAAAATTTGTAATCATTATAATTTTTAAAAGTTATGAAGTAGCATAAATTTTGTAACTAATAATATTGATACACACTGTGATTTTTTTTTTTTGTTAGGACTTTTATGTTAGCATCAGTCTTAATTACTTAAACTGCATATATTGTATAATAGTAAAATGTATATTTTAAAATTTCAAGTGGCTTTCCTCAAGCAAAACTCATTGCTTCTTAGAAATATTCAAATACTAGCTTTATCTCAGGTGAATACTCTTGTACCCTTTTTGTTCAGAACACATGCTAATAAAAATGTGTTTGTAATTTTATCAGTTTACGTATTTCATTTAGGCAGCTCCTCTTGTCTTAAACTTACTCTAAATTAACCTTCTACTGTGGGACAATAATGACTTTTGCTTCACCTATATTATTCATATTGAATGTATTAACAGATAAGGTGCAAAAACATTCTTCCCTTAAGGAGAATGTATTCATATTCAAACAACTGAAATATATCTTTAAAAATGCTTTAAATGCAACATTAAATTGGGAATCTTTTGTTTCAGATTTTTTCAAGGAAAGAAGTTATAACTTAACACTAACTGCTTCCATACTATCTCTTTCATGAGGATGATAGATGCGTAAAGCTTTTATATAGGGTCTAAAGAGGGACTTTTTTTATCTTATAAAGGTTAAGCTCCACAGTGAACTGGCAAAACATCCTGCAGTTAATCTCAGATAGATGCTGATGTAGTTTGCACATGTATTTGTTATAATATTACATAACCTCACTTTAAATAAATAAAGGTTGTTCAGTAGCTATATATTTCTCTCACCTATGCATTCTCAAGGATGACTTGCATCCATCACTCTTCAAGGTATTCTCCAAAAGAAACTGCTTTTTGTCTGCCACTGATGCTTGCTCTTTGCACTTAATGGTTGGAGCAAGCCAGGTTTAGTTTATTATTTTAAATGGGGAACTGAGGCAAGTACTCTTCTTGCTTGCCTTGTATATTCTGCTAAAATAGTGATACTCACTCGCTTGAATGTACTTACATGAGGGATATTTGAAATGGCTCTGTAGGATGAATTCCTGTGTGGTGTTACAGTATGCTTTAAGTTAGCCAAATCCACATCTCAAAGAGTTCAGCGCTTACAATATAGTATCATTTTTCTATTAACTTGTTCTATTGTGCTACTTTTGCTTTAGGTATCTATTTCCTTATTGTGGGTGAGCAACGAAATTAAGAAGGCTTGGGTGTTTTTTGTGAGGATAGCAATGAGAAAAAAAGATTTGTATAAGGAGGTTTATTTGGCTGTTGAAATCTGCAGTGTAATAGTTTTTTCATGGAAAGAGATAGATAGTTATGTTGTACATCGTCTGACTTAGTGATTCTAGACACTTCTAAAATTTTAAATTGGATGAAGTACACAAAATAGTTTTAAATGAAAGGTGACTGGATCTTTCTGCTGACAACTTAGGTTGTATAAGTTTTGCTTGAAAGCTTTAAATCTTATGTTTCTGTATCTGCCACAATGTTGGAATGTTTCCTTCAAACATATCCTCCTGCAACCTCTCAAACTGTACTAAATTGAGTGATACTTCTTGAAGACTGCCTATGTGCTAACCGAACTTCATTTTAAATAGAATATGGTTTTAATTTTTGATAAGCTGCTGAATTTTAAAGAGTTTTTGGGGCCACCAAATATTTTGGATCATGCAGAGAATATATATTGTACTGTAGTACTTTTGTATTTACATTTGTATGATGTGACATAATAGATGTGAATGTTAATCACTGCTTGACTATGTTAATAAAGTTGTTTAAATATAGATGTTGCATTCCAATTTTTAATGAATGATTAAAATTTATTGTTCAATTCATGTTTTGCCTGACCCAATAGTGCACTCTTCTGATTCACATATGTAAGTATTAGAGTCTCTGAAATAAGGATTTTCATTTTATCTGAAAGAGAATGGTCTTTGGATAAGTTAAGGCTAGTTTAGTTTAGATACTTCATGCTGTTTGAGGGCAGATCAACGTAGAAAAAAGGAGGTTTAAGTGAATTGAAATTAAAACCTGTTGGGTGATAACTGGTAACTGCTTTACTACTGAGAAATGTTACATTGACTATGTTTCTTGAAACAGTTGATACTTGCTAAGTCTGACAAAATGGGAAAGGGGAGAAAAATTTTGTACTCATTCCCTGGGCTATCAATAATGTGACTAATTAAACAATGAGTAAACCAGAAATAAATTAAAAATATTCAAGACCTTGAACCAAAATTTGCAGTGGTCTTAGTCTAATTTTGTCTAGCTTTCATGGGTAATACAAACTATTTAAAGAGCTTTCCTTATAGAACTTTAGAAACAGGAGTCTCTGAAATGAAAATATGAAACAACAGTTTCTTTCAATCCACTTGTGTTGACTTGAACATTTTATGTTCACTTCCAGTATTTAAAAGTTGGTCAATACATGTAGACAACTTAGACCATGACGTATGTCTAGCATAAATTGGTTATATAGTGTAATGACTAAGTTCAATAAAATGCATTGATAAAACTACTTACTATAATAAAATTTTTAGTACAAACTAATTGCTGCATACTTGGCTGAAACTCTTCTTAATGAAGGACTTTGATTTCCAGAAACAAGAGAAGGCTGTGGACCAGCAGTGTAGAGATCAAGCTGATTAGCAGAGACAGCAGTTCCTGGTGGCTGAACATATCAGTGGTTGTGTGGAAGGGGATGAGGGAAGTTTTGTTTTCTTTCAAATAGCCATTCCCACTCACCTTATGTTCTGGGGTACTTGCAACACACCATACTACTGTCACTAGTTTTGTTCAAGTCTCCTACTATCAGCTCAAAGCTTAATTTTAATCTGTGGCCTCTAATTTTGAGTCTGGGGTTAATTACTACGTGTATTTGAAAACATTGAAAGGGTAAAGTACGTTTTGAGTAAGTGAAATGGAATGTTACTGCAAAACTTGTGGAACAGTGCAAAGGATTGAACTTTCACAGTACGTCACGGTATTTATTAAAAAAAAGACATCTAATTTAAAGTTGTACTTAAATTAAAAAAAAAATTCAGTAGGCATAGTGTATATAAAATAATTTATGCATTTTAAGTGCTCACAGAGTAGTAGTTGTTGGTTGCTTTTGTTATCCAGAATGACTCACAATGAAACAGACTGCTTATATAAAGGACTGATCTTTCACATGCATTTACCCTTATTTTGCATAATATGAGCAGTATAAACTATTGAAACCTCCCAAAAGATATCCAAATGTTAATCTGAACATGACAGAACTTAAAATGAAGTTGTTTCCAATAATCCGTCCACTTTAAAGTAAACAGATGCAATTATGCTGCACATGTACTAATACATAGAGGTATAAGTGATGGCATATATCAGTCACAGATTTTCAGGGGTTTTTATTGTGACATCAGCTCTGTCTACCAGACTTCAATTTGAATTGCAGAGGTATTTATACATACATATATACATATATATATATACATCTTTATCTATAGATATAGATGTCTTCAGCTATAAATATTATCTTTCAAGTCTTACTTTATAATTTTAAAATACATGGAAATATATATTTCCATACTTCAAAATATAGTAAAAAATGGAAATTAGATGTTGTACCATTTTACTGACAGTTTTACCCACCTTTTCCTTTTCTTAGTGCCCCTCGGCAAAGTGAATGGTCATAAATTTCCTGTTTGAAACATAGAGGGGAAATTAAAGTCTTCCTGTGTTTAAAGCATACAGGTTAATTTGGATGAATAAGTACTGCAGTGTTACTGTAACTTATGCCAATATTTTGAAATTTTCCGTTATTTCTCTCTGCACCCCTTGTGCTTAATAGAAATGCTAAATAGAATTTTATTTTATTTCTGTGGTAAAGTACACAAAGAGAAGTGATGTTTCTTTACCTATCCTTTTATCCTGGAATTATTGTTAAGGAATGTCCTTACAGGGTAATGTATATTTAATTTAGTTTTCTCAGACTATAAATTTAGCTTTACATTTATGTTGACTTATTGAGAGGATTGTATGACTTACAAGTACAAAAACTAAAGGGTTCTGTAGTTTGAAAACTCAAAACATTGTGAAGGATACCATTAAGAATGGGATTTTGCTTTTAAACTAAATCACAAAAAAAAAAAAAGTGCAAAATTGTTTTACAACTAAATTTTAAAATAGTATTTTTCTTCCTAGAAACATATCTTTCAGTGTCTTAACAAAATCATTATCTCAAAAGGAAGCTTTGAGTCATCTTTGATGGTGGGGGTTTTTTTCTCTTTAACATATTGATGATCATTGTCTTACATATATGTTTTTCATTCTGAAATGTACATACTCTAATAAACATCTTGGAATCAAATATATGCACCTTTTCCTTCTAGTTTGGGAAGATCAGATGAACCACATGGCAAACTAAAAACTCAAGTATTCATTTTTAAAAATTCTTTAGCATAAGGCAGTAAGATATTTGCATCACTTTTATCTAGTACTTTCCCATAGGAATATGTAGGTAATTTTAGTTTTGCTTTTCTCCATCCTCCTTTATCAAAGGCCTTGCACACCAAAGCTGTTATGACCACTGGGCCAAAACCAGATGGAGGCCAACTGGAGCCTTAGACCATAGCTCTCACTGTATTGCAAGAATTCACTCAGCTGTGTAACTGTTGCTGATTCCATAAAAAGGGAGGCATTGCCTGATGTAACAACTCAAAAAAACCCCCCAAACCAAACAAAAAAAAAAAACCCAAAAAAACCAAAACTAAAAGAAAAAAAAAACCAAACAACCAAAAAAACCTCTCAGTGTCATCTGTGTGAATAGGCAGGAGGCCTTCTAAATCCTTACTGCACATCTTCAGAAGGAACTAGGCTTTAAGAGTTTTATCAAAGTGACAAGGATGCTGAAGTTCACATTTCTTCTATTTACTAAGTCTGGTGGCTTGCCATTAGTAGGCACTAGTTTGTCAATCTATGGATATTGTGAAGAATCAAAGGTAGGAACCTTTTTTGCATAGCATTACTTTTGTCCAATTGCAAGCCATTCACTGACCACCCTGTCCATACTGACATTCTGATTTTTAATGTACAGTCGTAATTGAGGACTTGTATAGCCAAATCACTTCACTTTCAGAATATTTCAAAAGCTATTTCTTACCTAGACAGCTAAAATACCTGTCCAGACCAAGCTTTCTTCTTCATTATTTAATTTATTATGTTGCATGAGCTCAAGCTGAAGCAGTTGCACTTCTGTTAGTATGGTAATACTTACAAGCTATCTTTGGTTAATTAAGAACACAAGCACTATCCTTATATTATGCTGTACTAAGAATACTTTCTTGAGGTACCGGCTAATCTTACTAGCTCAGCTTCATGCCCTTCTATCACCAATTACCTTTTCTGTTGTATATTCTAACCAGAGTGGAGATCTTTGTGATCGGAACACCACCACAGCAGGTGGTGTATTATGGAGCACTTTGGCACTAAGTGGTTATACAGTCAGAGCTTGCTTTTCTAAACACTTCATGTTTCTTTGCTTTTCATTGAATTTCAATGTATTAAATACTCCAATCTTTGGGAGTTTTTTTCATTTAGGTTATTTTTACTAGTTGACTGCAAATAAGCTACTCCAAGTCCATTCACTGTTATATTTGCAGGTAAGTACCTAAAGCATGTATGTAATATTAAATAAATTAAATGCATCGAGAGTATAAATTCAGCCAACCATTGAATGTACTCTTGACAGCACAGCAGTGTAATAATTTATCATGTTATTTCCCCATCTTACATAGAATATAGATTAAAAACTGTATGGTGTTCCTGACTGTAGTAATGCACCTCCTGTGTATATTAGATGTCTCCCAGAATTTTTCATGCAGGGCTGAAATGTGACAAGAAGTCAAAACAGAATCTATAACCATTAAATTATTGTGGTTTATTGTTATAAATGTTTACTAACACTTTCTGATTCTTCCATTTGATTGATGGTTGTTTTGATGAGACACGCTTTTGGCAGAAGAGCTATAAAAGTGGACTATTAACACCGAGTGCCTCATTGTAAAACAATGCTGTTGGCTTCATAACTTAGGTAATTGAATTAATGAATGGGATATAATCAAGCTTGGTGTTCAGATCAATGCAAGTATGCATTTAACTATACAGTGAGTCAGATGATGCAGCCTGATGGAATGCATTTTTCCAGAGGTGTAGAAAACAGTGCCAATAAAATTTGTTGCAAATCTTCAACAGAGCACATACATTATTCCTAACTTTGAAATAACATTAAGAAGTTTTGCACCTAGTTGAAAGAAATTCAGTTGATCTCTTACAGTAATAATGTGGCTATAACTCTGTGGACAAATATTGTTGTTCATCTTATACTTAGAAATAACATTAGAAATACCCATCCTACCCAAAGTGTAGCGTAGGCCATAATCTCAGCAATGTTCTCTCATCAGACTACATTTTCAGTTTGTGCATGGATTTCAGAAAAGGACTTAGCCTGTATTGTCTGGGAGCATTCCTTTTGAATAAATTATTTCAAATTAGCTGTATTTGCTGCTAACTTTATAATCTCTTTTTCCTAGGCAGACTTTTTTTTTTTTTTCCTAAGCTTTACCAGCTCTAACCTTCTGCCTATGGGATTTCATTACACTTTCTGTACAAAAAGGCTGCTATAAGTATCTAGTAATGAAGGTAATGTGTAGGTCATAAGAAGTGAATTATTAAACTTCTGGGTAGTGTCTGCGGGTATTCAGCTGCAGCTGCTTGGTCAGAACATAATCCTGGTAAGTTTTAAATCCCACAAGGTAATCTGACAGTACTGACCAGACTTAACTCTTGAAAGGGACTTAGCTAACAATTCGCTCTGTCTTCACTTCATCTTTTGTTCTCCACCACAGTGGTAAACAACTCTG
>VZRN01000750.1:320210-383757 GCA_013397935.1 Dasyornis broadbenti
GGATGGGATGGGATGGGATGGGTCGGGTCATCGCCGTGGAGCGCTGGGCCGAGGGATGTGCGGACATCAGGCTCCGTGCACGGGGATTTGGCGCTCGCAGGCAGCGCGGTGCCTGGAGGTAACTAAGGCTGCAGTGGGTCTTAGTGTTGTTTGGAGGAACAGCACGGGCTGTAGCAGCTTCACATTTGTGTCACGCAAAGGCAGAGCCGCGCCTCAGCTCTCCGCGCTTTTGTACCGGTGCCTCGTCTCCGTGTGCCCGTGAGGAGGCAGAGCCTGAGCAGCAGCCTGTTAGGTTTTCCAGCTTGCTTTGGACCTGCCATCTTACAAGTCATCTCTACGCACATATCTGTGTTTTTTAAGTGGATAGATATATATGGATAAAAAAATTGAGCTACGGATTTGAATTGAAATCGTGTGAAATGCAACTAGTTTTCATTGTGACCTCTACTAGTTTGAAACATTAAAATAACTGTTTTCGTAGTCACCGAACTGTTTACAAAGTTACTACTTCTTTACGTTTTAGTTTTTTATGTGCCTCTCTACCAAGTGGGAACGGAAAAATTAAAATTGTTCCTTGTTGAGACTGAAGTGAAAAAGAAACAAAATGTCTTTTAGAGGTTTGCTTTTTCAACGTATGCAGCACTTATGCTTAACGTTTAGGCAAAGCTAATCTCACTACTCTTAAATATAAGGCATAGCTCAAATTTATGTTTTGTTTGCTGTCTTGTGTTTAGTTTTGACTCCTTTAAGTTTTGCTTTCTACATACTATTAAAATTTAATGACCCAACATACTAAATTTGCTCTCTTGGCATACAAATCTGCTTAATTTGAACCCTCGGTGTGGGAGATCAGCATTAAACTAACGTGGAAGAATTTTATCTTTCATAAAAATAAGACTAAAATTAATATAAGAAGTTGTAAAAATCATTGGAAAAGCTTTTATCTTCTCATAAGATGAAAGCAAAATAGAAGTTGTTTATTCAGCTGTCACAACTGAAATTGAACACTTTTCTATTAAGTTTCATTATGTTCTATGGTATGTTCTTTTAAGTGTCTGATCAGTTGTATTTTGTTTTGTTAATAAATAAGTTAAATTCGTGAAGGCAGTGGGCCATTCCCATACATTCTTTTTCCCTTGTCTTCACAAATGCTTCCAGCAAATGAGGTAGTATGCATCTACCCCAAATTCCCATTTTCTACTTTATAGAGCCTCTGGCCTGTTGACAAAACCCTTAGTGTGGGTTATCAGTGAGTGCCAGGAGAAGGCTGATTCCTTCTGTTAGTGCAGGCTTTTTCATACCTCCAAAAAATGACCCAAGGGAGGAAAAGAAGTTTGCTTTTCTTGTTTGTCTTGCAGTGATGACAAAGACACTAGATAGGATGTTAACTTGCAAAACTTGACCAAGAAACTTTTGTAATACCATGGACAGGGTTTTATTTTGTACAGAAGTAAAATTAAAAGGAATAGAGAATGCTCATTCTTTACTGCTCTGGGTGTATGTTTTTCAAGGTTAGCTGTAGTGACGGATTTGTAAAATCTGAAAGTATTGGGTTTCTATATATCCTCAGAATTAGGCATAAATTATAGGCTTGTGCATTTTGAATAATTGGTCATTTGTACTAACTTTTCAGAATAGGTTATTGTTCAGAATTGCTGCTGCGCTGAAAGACTTGGGAAACAATCTATATAGGCTTTGAGTTGTGTTGAGAAAGTGAAGATGGGAATTAGAAGTTACATGTTAAAATGCACTGAATGCATAATGACTAAAAATAATGAAGAGAATTTTGTAAGGAGAAAGGAAGGTGGTAGTATGTTGAAGTTCGGAAGCATTATCTTCTATTTCTTGCTTTTGCCTTACCTTTCTAGGTAACACCAGGCAAAATATTTCTGTGTCTTATGGGATAGAATAGTTATGCTTTTTAATGCAGTGATGTGAAAATCAATCCAAAACATAATTAAATATTAATTATTTGACATAGATGCTGTCATAAACTTGCAGCTGAAATTGTGCATTGAAAATGCAATTGAAGGCTGGATCTTAAGTTGCATGATGCTGTCCCTTGATTTAGTAATTTGCTATAAGTAATAGGAAAAGGGATCCAAAACTTAAGAGTCTTGAATGATTTCTCCAGAAAAGGAGAGTGGCGTATATGTGAGTGTATCAATTTCTTACACACTATTTAGGCTACTGTCTTCCTAAATGTGCTCCTGTAAACAAAACAAATCTTACCTCCTTTGTTATAACAATCTTGAAACTTATCCTTAGGCTTTCCCCTTGCACTGCTTTTGGAAGTATTTAAATAGTTGCACATTTTGGTTTTGTTGTTGTTAGAGAATGTAAGAAAATGGCAAGTTGTAAGAGCCTGCCATCTCTTGACTGCTTTGTAAGAGGTCAACAAGAGATAAATAAGACTGTTTCCTGGATGTATAAAGCCGAAGTACAGAGACCTCTACTGTCACGTTAAGAATTTACTATCGCTTGAAAAATGTAGGGGTCTGCTAATGGAGTGTGGCACTCTAGAGCAGCAGTTTTCCAAGTCAGGAGGATATTCTTGGGGATCAAAAGCTATGAACAATTAGTACAGGCTACAAGTGGCTTTGATTCTTATGACTGAGTTTTAGGCATTTGAGTCACATAGCCAAACATTCCCAACTCCTAGTTAGGATTTGTCGTAAAATATTGTATGCTTGCTGCTATGTATGTGCTACATCAAAACAATGGTGTGATTTAAAGGTAACGCTATCATAAGCCATTTCCATTAAATATAGCTACATTTTGGCACTTTGAGAACACTATTTACTGGTATAGTAGTATAGAAAATGTTCTTTATCACTTACTGTTTCCTTAACAGAAAACGTTGCTTAAACTTTGATATTGTATTTAAACTGACCAATGCAGGTGATTCTTTTGACATAGTTTAAAAGAATTACTATTGAGAAGTCAGTAAAAATGAGCCACTTCCAAAACAGTGAGTGGTTGTTTATTAATTGTTTAAAATTAATTTGATTAAACTTTTGGAGTTCTGTGTATAACTGAAGCTGGTTTCTATGTAACTCTGTGCTTGGTAACTCTGGGAGTTCTGGCATGTAAAAATATGTGTGTAAATTTGCTTTGACAAGTTTATTTTATTTTATTTTATTTTTTTTGATTGGTTGTTTTACTTGTAGCTTTTGAGAATGGCTGTGTGGAGGATTCCTTTTTTTTTTTTCACCCCAAGACTTTTGTGGGTCATAAGGGCTGGCAGTATCCCAATTTAATAGTAGTAGCTTTGTGAAGAGGGTTGCTCTGTTAAAGATAAGATGTATTTTCTTACAAACTTGTGTGAGTATATGAGTGACACTGAGTCTTGTCACACTGACATCTGGAGTTCCATACATATGTTTACGCAGCACTACTTTTCTGCTGGGCATACAGCTGGATGCTCTTTTTCAGGAGAGCTGTTGTGCAATATTTGCTTAGTCTCCTCCCTCTGTATGTGCGCATCTAGCATGAGTTGGCAGCTTTCCACCTGTTTGTTAAAAAATATTTTTAATTACCTATATATGCTGTAAAATATCTGTCCTTCCTCATATGCATAGAGCTTCATTGGAACTGATCTTTATTTGATATGTTGAAACTGCAAGGAGGAAATCGAAGTTGACAGGTTGCTTTTGTGTACAAACTTCTCAAAACTTCTAGAACTGAACAAGATTCATTACCTGTGTAAGCAGCAGGTGACTGCTTTTCTTTCATGTTTCAAGGCTTTCCATTTTCTACAGCTCTTTCAGACACTCAGAAATTGAAATTTACTGATAGCTTTCAAATACATAACACTATAATATTAATCACATGAATATTGTTATGTGTTCAGGGCCCTTTAAATTAAACCATTTTCTAGGTAGAAAGCATGAAAGACATGCTATTTATTTGAAACTGCAATGAACATTAACAGTTTAAAGACACAACAGTGTTTATCAGAGCATCTAAAATGAATTTACATATCCCTGAATTTAGTATCTGACCAGTTGTGGTCAGAGTCACCATAATAGGACCATGTGTTTGTACTAGGTAAATAGACAGTGGTATAACAGAGTATAAACTTTTTACACTAATAGATATTAATTTTGACCAGTTTTAATCCAAAAGAGACAGAGGTTACACTCAAACAATTTGATGGGAAACACAGAAAATAAATGCTGCTGCAGATTGTCCAGAAATTCTTGGCTATTTTACTACATGCAGATTTTAGTTTCAGAATTATTTTTATTGCAATGAAGAAACTTATTCTTAAAAACTTGAAGTATTTTAAGTAGTTCAGTAGAACAGAGTTCCTGTAGTCTGTTTCCTGTTATGCACAAGTCATGGAAATGCTGATTTCTGACTACACATTTGCTGACAGGGCTACTTTCATTTCCATGAGGAAATCATTGCAATTAGTTATTGGTGAAGGGAAATGGAAGGACTGGTTGTTCTTGCTTACCGTGACTTAATTTGTTTTGTGTACAAAGCTGGTCAGTAATTCTTCATTGTAGGGTTATTTAGGTGTCTACTTGTGTTGGAAGTCTTGTTTTCTCTAATGGCTTGCTGTCAGGGGACATCTATGCTATAGATACAGAAGAGTTTTCTTGCAGTAGTATAGAATAGGAAATCTCAGCAGGAGCACCATCTTCTGAAGAGAGTTTTGTTAGCTCTGAGGGAGACAACTGCTAATGAACTTCAAAGTAATTAAATGGTGCCTATATGGAGAGGGGACCATTTACATATTGCGTTTTCATACACAGTTTTTTTCTATTGAGTTATTTTCTATTGAGTAATGACAGGATCACCCTCAATAGATGGTTGTTTACCTGCAAAATGACATTCAGAATGATCTTTCAAACTGATCTGGAAGTCTGTTACATAGAACCTGATGTTATACGTGACAGCAGAGGATCGTCCTTGTCCACTATGCGACTTGTGTAAGAAAAATCTGCATCTGGCTTTACTGCCTGTCATACCAGTGGATGGTAATTGCTTATGAATGGGAGTGAAAGGGTCCATCAGTTCCCTCTACTGTTTGCTGCATTAATTTATTTTTAAGTAGGCCAGTACTGGTTTTTAAGTGATCACAGCTATTATGGTTGTCACTAGGAAGGAGCAAGTAAAAATCCCAAATGAAGAAGTGTGTAGACACAGAATTTCCATGTATAGAATTCTATACAGTATGTGTGGGAAGGAGAAGTGCTGAGGAAAAAACAACCAAAACACAAAGACTGTTGATGGCATACGTGCATGTGAGAGAATAAATACTTGGCTTTTGTAAATTGAACAACTTTTCCCCTTAGCCACCATATACATCTGTCTCTTTACCCTAAATATAGAACCTTGACTCTGATTGATTCTCTTTGTGAACTTAACTACTGAATGGAGAAGTTCTGGAGAGGTTGCATGGCTTTTTCTAAAGCAGAAAAACATCTGCACTCTACACTGAGATACCATACTTGGTTTAGGTAGATGTATGTCTCCTAACATGAGTAGAATTGTCATTAGGTTAGTCATCAGAACTGTTGGTCATGTAAAGAGTTTTGAAAGCTAGATGTTTGGTTTTAAATAGAACCTGGTATTAAAATAGGTTATACTTCGCATTATATTTACAAGTGAAGACACGTCATTTAGTTGTGCCAGACTTAAACTACATAGGCTCTCAAATCTGGGAGCCTACTTTTGACTTGCTGATTTGTTTAAACTTTAATGTATTTTGCACATAGATTCTTAAGCTCTGATAACTATTGATAGGGTATAAGATGAGGCTTTCAGGGGACTTATTTTAACTGAGGAAAGTATCTGGTCTGTTTCTCTGTCATGTTTTCTACTATTCATTGTGAAGTCGGGGAAAACAATATAACTGATTAGAAAACCTAATTTAAGTGGAGAAATTATTTCCTTTGTAACCTTCAGTTACAGTTATGGAACAAGATAATGGTGGCAGTTGGTTTTTCAGGCTCACTCCTTTCTCTAAAAATTTGCATGGTTACATTTCTGATGGTTTCTCAGGAAGGCTGCAGCCAGAGGCTGGGTCATGGCTATGCTACCCTTCCTGCATTTCTAAGTTGGCAGGAAATTTATGGAACTCCAGTGTAGAAAAGGCCCCATTAAAAGCTTCCATTATAAAAAGTTTAGAAATAGCCTATGTTCAGCATATTTTGATCAACATGTTGTTTTAGCTAGAAGAAATACCTTACAGCAAAGAACATTTCATGAAGGAGAATTTTATTAGTTTTCCTGGAAGAAATGCCTAACACTTACTTGTAAATGTTTATCTATAAATTTGGGTGCAGTAACAGTTTTGGAGTAGTTAAATAAGAATTATATTCTGTATTCTAATTGAAAATGCCAGTGAAGTCTTAGTTATAATGCAGTGGCATTCAGAGTTTATACTGAGTAACTACATAAAGTTAATAAGCTAGTGCACTAGTACTGAAAGTTACTGTGGGCTTTAAACTACAAAGAGAAATGTTTAGATAGGGGTGAAAGGGGAGGGAAACTATTTAGACTGGTACTTGAGCAGGATGACATTTAAATAAAGTTGCATTTTCTTCTAATTGGTGTTCTTATCCTTTTGCTTTTCAAGCTTGTAAAAGTCTTGCTTTGTAGCGAGTCCTTTGAGAGTCTGCTGTATTTTCATGTGTTCAATTTAGTTCTGCTTGTACTTTTCACAGACTGTAATTGCACTTCTACCACACTAATCTGAATCTTGGTGCACTTTTTCAGGTTACAGCTTACTGCAACCATGAAAACAATGATTTTATAGTTTGTTTGTTTTTTTTTCTCTTTGGTTTTGTTTTTCTCAGTGCTTGGGAGAAGTAAAGCAAATAATCCTGGCTACTAGTAATCTGGATCAAATTACCTTCAATTGCCTGTTATTTGTAAATTTATGTGTTCGTGTGTGGTGTCCTTTAAGACAACTTGAAACTTAGTGGAAGTGGACTTAGTACTGCAGCTGCTGTGAAGTTTTTCCACCCACCCATGACTGCTTCTCCTTATTTAAGATGGCAGATCCCTGCATGCCTTTTCCTTCTTGCTCCCCCCCCTTCTGCTGAGCAATGCAGCTTGTTTGTGTCCTTGCAGTGATCTGGATCAGTGATTCTTGTTTTTATTTGCCAGCTTTATTTTTCAGCTGTATAATTTTCCTGATAAGGTTTGCCTTGTGGCTGCACAAACAAATTTTTGCAGAACTGAACAGACAGAAATGTTTGGAAGGGTGTATGACCAAATGCTCAGGCTTTTCTCACTGGTAGTATAGAACTGCCTTTGTTAAAAGTCCAGGATTTTAAGAAGGATGTGAAAGTACTTGAATGCATCCAGAGGAGAACAACAAGGGTGGCTAGAGTGCTGGAAGACGTGTCCGGTGAGGAGCCACTAAGAACTTTAGGTTTATCTAGTTTGGAGTAAAAAGAGGCTGAAGGGTGACCTCATTGCTCTCTACAGCTTCCTGAGCAGAGGAAATTGGGAGGGCGATGTCCATCTCTTCTTCCTCGGAGCTAGGGATAGGACATGTAGGAATGGTTGAAAACTGTGCCAGAGAAGGTTCAGATTGGACACCAGGAAGCATTTCTTTACTCTAGGAGAATGGTCAAATGCTGGAATGGCCTTCCTAGAAAGGGTGGTGTATGCCCTGAGCCTGTCAATGTTTAAGGGGCATTTGGACAATGCCCTTAACACCCTGGTTTAACTTTTGGTCAGCACCAAAGTGCTTAATCAGTTGGGCTAAATGATCACTGTAGATCTCTTCCTGCTGAAATAGTCTATTCCATTCTATGCTATCCCATCCTGTTCTTCTTTCCCTTGCACTATGTACATGCATACAGTTTTCCTGAGGGCACACTTTGCACCTTTCATAGGAGCAGCATTATGGATCTGAAGTTTTTGGTAAGGGAGGAGGGGAATGGCTAGTCTTACAGGAGAACTTTCATAGTAATAATGCTATTATGCTGTGCCTTGCCTTCCTTTCATTTCTGCTGTCGGGAGGAAGTTCATCACAGTGCCAGAGGTCATAATCTGGCTGAGTTTATTCATCAGTGCTTAGAGCAGTGTCTTAGTTTTAATAGTGAGGTATGCCTTACACATTGGAAAATGTTTTAAAATTAAACTTAAAATGGCAAAGAGAAGCTACTACTGAGAAGGAAAAGATTAGTGTTTTTTAACCAAATTTACAAAAAACGGGAAGATAAATGAAGTGTGAAGGACTGGGGAAGGAAGTAGGATATCCAGTAATCCCAAAGTGTGAATTTTAGTTCATGGAAAATAATGAAAGATACGACAGGAGGAAGAGAGAGTACAGGATTTAGTATGTGTTTAATACGATGGGAAGTGAAAGAATACAAGACCCTTGGTAATCTACAACAGAAATATTTTTGGCTATAGCCTAAAAATATGTAATGGGAAGGTAGTGGTAACAGCTGAGGTGATTTTAGTTTGGTTTGCATATATGAGATTAACAGGAACTAACAACTGGTAAAAAGCAGAAGCATTAGAAATAATTCACTTCCTAATTAAGTAATTAAAATGAAAAGCAGTTATTGAAATGCATAGGTTCAGCATGTTGTGTTTCATAGTTCTATTTTCTGTCTATCTTTAGGGAGAAAGGAACAATGGCTTTGATGTCCTCTACCACAATATGAAACACGGACATTTGTCAACAAAGGATTTAGCAGATTTTATCAGAGAAAGGCAAGTATTTATTCTATATTTTTAATATATTGTTGTGAGTTTTATTAGTTTTTATTGTGTTTAACAGTAACATGCAAAATATGTAAACTAAATATATTAAAATCAGTTATCATTTTAATAGAATTCTTACATTTTAAAGGAATACCCATACTTACTCCATTCATTTAGAACAGAATAGAAACTCCTAAGCATCAATTAATAACAAGCTTCTAATTTTTTAGGTTTCATTTAAAAAATGGCAGTCAAAAGCTGGATGTGTCACATTAGGTGTGCAGCAGTTTATTTAAATTAATCCCAATTTTTAATTTTGTTTGGAAGGAAAATAATAGCTTAAAGTTGCAAAAATTATCGGTCTTACAAAGTATAAACTTAAAAAAAATATACTTTCAGATGTTGAGACACTAGGTTTGTTAAAGAAAGGGAGTGATAAGGGGAAGAAAGGGAGGGACAAGAAACTAATATGCAGAAAATAACACAGGTTCTTCTATATGGGACAGCAGGAGCAGGACTGAAATATGACAACTTCCAAAACCGGTGACCTAGTGCTGTTTTTAGTTCTTTGTGAAAGAAGACTGCTACTGCTACATTGAACATAAGGATTTCCCTTCTGAGCAAAATTAACTGTGTGTCTGCTTTGGTATTTTAGCTTTGCCCAGTTAATGACACTAGATAACACATGGAAAATAGTTGCAAGATCCTGACTGAGGACCTGTTTCAATGATGATTTCTTGGAGTAGAAGCTGTTCCAAAGAAAATTATTTCTTCTTCAAAATTTACATTTTGGCCTCAAATAGATCTCAATTTTAAAAATACTTTTAAATTTCCACAAAATATAACCACGACAAATCTGACAGATACTCCATTGCACTGATATTTTGTAGTTTGAAAGGGCGTTGGGGAAAATTAGAAAAATCTTTTCACTAAGTAGAAACACGTGAGTTCCAGAGTCCACATGTGATGGACAGTCTACTTTTGGAAAGACTGCACAACCCAAGGAATCTTGTGTTTTAAGAATTCCTGATTTCAGAGAATGCATTATGAAGCCACAAAGAGTTCTAGTGAAATCCTGAGTTGGATTGAGCAGGGGGATATCAAAGTGTTCATATTTAGTATGAAATGTTTAATGCTTCACAAACTTGCACTTTTAGTACTTGCCTTGTGTTATCTGTGTGAGTTCCTGAATCTTTCCTTTGAAAGTTGCTCTAATTTTTGGAATCTACCAGTTTTTATTCCAGCTCATCATGGACCTAAACTGTACCTAACCTGGACACATTTATTGGTTTTACATCCTTTGCATTTAGATTTACCTCCATATTTAGATGAGAAATTGTCTCACTCACTCTGCTTCTTGTCTCTTTCATGTTATGTTCTTTGGGCGTGCTCCATTTTATTCATATTGGTCCTGAGGTGAAAGGTCTTAAGTAAGTGGGTAAAAAATAACTTGATACTGTATCTAACTTGATTTCATTGCTTTATTATAGTGACTTAAGTAAAACTTGACAGCTCTTTCTATACAAAATCCCTACTAAAACGAATATCGTGTTCTACTTTTTGCTAGCTATAAGCTTCTATAAATTAATTTTGAAATTATTTTAAAATAACTTTTAGGTTATGTGTCTTTGCAATCAATAAATAAAATCTTTGGACCTTTTACCACGTTAAAATGTTTCAGCTCAAGCTTCTGCCAGTTATTTCTAGTGATTTGTCAAGAAGAGGACAGGATTTTTTTTTCCCAATTTAAGTAGCATTTTAAGATTAATGACCATGTAGGAATACATAAAGATCCACATGGATACTTTATCCTCAATGAGAGGTCAAGAAATTGTTTTTTCTGTGCATGGATCAGGATATGCTGAAGAGATATGCACCCATCTTAACGGCATTTTTTGTAAGATCTGTGAAATAAAATCAGTTCTCATTAACTCACTAAGATAGAATCTGAATGCCATATTGCAATTTACTTGACATAGCTGTAGTATTGCTCCTTAAGAATAACTTGCCTGTGTCAATGATGCAGACCAGCTGCATTAAATTCAGTCCTTTCCAGTGACCTTCTCCCATCAGGATATTAAACCTCCATTGTGTATTCTTCAGCCCTGTTTTTCTGCTGCATCTCGGTAAGCCAGGCTGCAATTAATAAAAAACAGTTGAATAACAAATAGATACTTCTTTTCAAGTAAGGGGTGAATCACTGATCAATCACAGTCTAAGCTAGTAGTTTTTGACATATAGTTTAGTTTCAAAGAAATGGAAAGACTTCAAATAGTTCATGTCCTTACTTTACTAAAGGTGTTTGAGAGTCCATGCAGTGAAGCCCTTTGCTCTTGTGAAGTTACTGTGGGATGTCATTCAACTTTCTGGGAAATAAAAATGGTTCAGTAGAACACTTTTTTTTACATGGGTCAAATTCTTGGTCTCAAAAAGAAATTGGATTGGACAGTACTTGAGCAGTATTTTACAATGGTTCACTTGCCTTGTCCATGATCTATTTTGCACGTTTGTTTATTGCAAAGAAGTTGAGATGTTGCACATAATTACCTGTTCTGCTTCTTCTACAGATTATAGTCTGAATATTGTTCTACAGTACTGTTTTCTGCTGGAGATACATTAAGTGGATGAGCAGCATATATTAGGAGCCGTCTAGATCTAGTGTTTTTATGCCTTGACTTTTATGTACCTGATTTTCTGAATGCTTACCTATAAAAGCTAAATTGACATACATTTGAACTTTGCATGTGGTCTTCCATTTCTTTTTACACATTGGCCTTTTTCTGGTTAGGTTTTTTTTTTCTCCCTAGAAGTGGAGACAGAGTGAAAACTGAGAACTACTGAATAGGTAGAGACAGAGCTGAGTCGGTGGTAGTACTTTCAGCAAGCTGGAGTAACTTTAATCTTTTCTAGGTAGAACAGTCATATGGTCAGTCAGGATTGCTGGAGTCTCAAGACTAGCCAGAAAATATACTTTTTAGTAAAGTGATTTCACATGGAAGGAGGGATGGCTCAGTGCATTTAGATGTACAGACTGCTTAGGGCACAAAGGACACATGTCTGTATAAAGCTCATCTCTGTTACTTGTGTGGTTCAGAACAGTATTCTAGTTGTGTGTAGCCTAATTGGGGAAGAGTATTGTTTTCTCTGCTCCAGCCTTAGAAATGGTAATGAAAAAATGTGTAAGATATGGAGTAACTTTTAAAATTATAGTTAGCTTAAGCATTTTTTTAAAAAAAAATTCTTTCAAAATCTCTGTAAGAACATTCTGAGATTGTAAAGGTTTTTTTCTCAGAGAAAAGCAAGCGTTTGAAATTTATTAATTTGTAATAGTATTTCTATCGTGTATCTGCTTTCCTACCTGATGTCCCGGTAAGGAGAAGAAATTTTCCTCCTTGTCTGTGTTCAGTGAGTCAATACCAATACAATTTTCACTTTTTGAGTTTTGTTCTTGAGTATTTGTTGTTGGTCTAGCACTAAAGGAACTGTGAGCCAGTTGGATCTGTGGTTCAGAAGTCTGTCATCTGAAAGAGTGAGTTTTCTGGCAGACAGTCTGCTCAATGTTGGTAAATTTTGAGTGGTACAGGTTATCTATCTGCTGAATGATTAGATATCAATTCTTAGAATCATCAAATCATAGAATGGTTTGGGTTGGAAGGGATCTTAAAGATCATCTAGTTCCAGCCCCTCTGCCATGGTCAAGGACACCTTTCACTAGAGCAGATTGCTCAATGCCCCATCCAGCCTGGCATTGAATAAAGGCCATGCTTTGTTGATAAAGCATGTCGAAATTTTTGTTTTTTAAAGAAGTGAAAGTAAGAAGGTTGAGCTGCCTACATATCTGTTTTTTCTTTAAATATGGGGAAGATTTTGTAGGTGAGCTGTCTTGTGTTTGTGTGCATTTAAAATATAAACTGTTTATACCTAAGAAATCACTCTGCTTATATAGGAAAGAAAGAGGTTCAGGAATGTGTTGGCTTTTCTCCAGTAGTCTTTCTAATGTATTTCTGCACCAGTTGCCTGCAAGCATCATAAAAAGAATCTTCTAGATCAGATGAAAGTAGTAATGCATATGTTTCCATTTAACTTCTAAATGTTAGCAGATCACAAGCAAAGACACCTGTTCAAATGGGTGCAAATTAATTTACTAAGAAAATCATAGTCTATTACCTGTACAACAGAGTGCTCTGCAAAGTCAGTTAACAGGACAAATGTACTAACTAGTCATCTTTTGGTTCTTAGTGTTTTTGACTGAAGTGTGTGAGTACTCTGGAGAATTGTAGAACTCCAGTTTTGTGAAGATAGTTCAGGGAAGTATGCTGTAAATTGTTTCAAAGAAAAGGGATGTGGATTTTGGTCAGAATCCTTGTGTTTTAAAAATAAAGAGGAAAAATAAGGCACTGAGCTACAAAATCTGTACAACTTTGAGAGAAGATATATATGATTAATAAAAATATATTGTTCATCATGATAATTAAAAAAACCCAAACATTGTCTATGTTTGTTGTGTATGCACTTGCTGCTGTGCAGTGTGCAAGATTTCCAAGCCAAGGAAATTCAAACTTTTTCTCGTCATCAAAGATATGATCATATGTCGAAAGAGGATGAAGTTAATTGACTTTTTTATGGTAAATAACTTTGCAGTAGGTGATATTTAAAATGAAATTTATTTGTTGCATGTTGCAGTTTATTCTCCTTCTCCAAACAGATTTCTAACTAACTGGGTAGTTACTTTGAAAGTTCAGTGGGTTTTTATACATGACCCTCTGTCCTTCTGTTTCAGGTCAATAGTGTTACTTTGTTTTCATATTTTCACAAGACTGTTCTTTTTGCTTGGAAACTGTTGCTGTACAGGAGAAATGAAAACCTCTGTCTGAGGTTATAGTCATGGTACAACTTGAGAGAGGGATCAATTCTTTGTCCGCCTTTTTTTCTTCTCTCTTGTCCTGTGTAAAGGAATTACACAGCAGGAAAGAAATTGCTCCAAGGTTTTCAAGAAAAGACAATTACAGTATTTACTCAAATCGAGGATGCTTCTAAGTTGATACTACATAATGAATGTTGGTTTATGGTGAAAATTTAAACTACTGTGTCTTTAATAATAGGAGAGTGAGGAAGATTGATAGGGAAGGACTTGCAGGGGGTCACTGCTTAATATGGTCACATGGTGATTCCATGGCAATTGCCCCTGCAAAGGCTCTAAGGAACAAATCTGTGCCAACCCTTGGATTTTGCATCTCTGAAAGACAAGTGAAATTGTATGTTTGAGTGAAGGAAAATATAATAATACTTCGTGTAGGGAAGAAGTTTTCACAAATTTAGATGATTTTCTTTAAAAATTAATCTAAACAGTAGAACACAATACTTATCATTGCATGTTGACTTTCCAAACTCTAATATCACTATATGAAGAAGGTAAACAAAAGAGTAAACGACCCAATAACAAGACTAAACAAGACCTTGTTTTGTTTTATGTGATTGCCCAGTTCACATTGTTTGTCTATTGTAAAGTTTTCATTTCAAATACATTTTATTTTGTTACAGTGTAACTCTCTCCTGCTTAGACAGTTATACGTAGTGATTATTATGCCTCTTTGTTCTGTTACTAAGGAATGTTAATGGCAGTTGAGAATAGAAAATAGAGAGGAAGGAATTGGCTTTTTCAAGCCTTGAGTTCCTAGATTTTACTTGTTCCATTCTCTGCAATGTTCTGTCACAGGGTTCTTAGATTATTTTTAAAATATACTAATGTGATTTTTCATGTAGGTTTTGAGGGATCATTTCAATGGAGTAATTTTTTTCTCAAATAAAATTCCTCTGTTTTGCACCTTTAGGATGCATATTCAGTCTTCATATCTTCAAAATTTTGATTATGCTTTTGATGGCTTTCTTTGGCAGGGCTACAATAGAGGAGACATATTCAAGGTCAATGACAAAACTAGCCAAATCAGCAAGCAATTACACACAACTTGGGTAAGTAAGTGTACATAAGAGAGAAATAAGTGACTGCATACATGCTAAGATTCAAGTTTTATTCTGAATATTTTATTGATAATGTTGAAGGTTAGCATAAGTTTGCCACCTTTAAAAATGATTGTTAAGTCTTTAGTAACCATGTAAAAATTCATGCAGCTATGACAAAGAGAAGGACAGCACAGTTCTTTAAAATTGAATTAAAAGACCAAAGTACAAATACAGAAAAGCTGTCTGTACTCCTGTGTTTAAAGCTGAGTTCTTTTCAGATATAGTGACTACTGTTATGTGCCCTCAAGCCTATGGATGTTATTTTGAGGCCATATGGCCTGCAAATGTGGCAGTGAATTTATTTATTTCTATTATTTCTGATTTTTGGAGAGTTATCTGTTCTCAGACATGTTCAGAAAGAGACTTTCATAGTTTTATTCCATATTTAAAGGGAAGTTTTATACATAGGATATGTGTTTAAAAACTCAAATTATTAATGGATGCTTTTTCATTAGAAAGATTAGGCCAATGAGAATTCAGACTTCTTAGATGAAACTAGATTTATTTTTTTTATTTATAGTAATGTAATCTAGAAATGTGGGATCTTTCATCAGTGAACAATTTGATAATAGTTGCTGCTGCTTTTTAAACTAATAAGCAGATTAACAAGTTAACAAGTTTAAAGTAACAACAGAACCTTTGAACATCAGAGCCTTAAAGCCTATGGTTTGTATTGATATTTTAGCAGCATTAACCAGGAAATCAAGGCAGATGGGTATCTTTAAAATAAATGGATAAAGTCCATTCAACTTAGAAATATGAACCTGAGAAATGATCTCACCTCTGTTCATCTCTTTTAATCAGTAAATCCCTTCTAGTGGCAGACCATCTTTGCCAATATTTTTTCCTTCATCTTGTGGCTCCAGTGATGTAAGACAGCTGGAAACTTAACTGATCAAGAAATTCCTGATTTGTTCACACTGCTCAAGTATATATACATAGTAATACTTACTACATGTTAAATTATTTTCTGATGTTCTTGCACCATCTTGACACTTGGCATTGTTGTGTACTGATGATAGTATTAAATGAACTTTGCTGTGTTCTACTTTGTTAAAGTCAATACAAGTAAAACATAAATTGTGGAAAAATTAGTAGATATTATGCCAAGCATATTTGGAACGTATTTAATAAGAATTTATGGCTGTTGGGTATTTTGTTTATTTCAATTTTAGGAAGAGAAGTGAACTGTAAACTTACATATTGTCCTTTAGCATTACTAAAAAGTTGCCAACTGAAAGAAAAAATCCAGATTAACATAAAGTATTATTTTCCTCAATCTAGGACATTTGCACCCGTTTGGGATGTTTTCAAAACCTCAACAGAAAAACTAGCAAGTTGTCACTTGGATCTTGTGCGGAGATTACAAGAACTAATAAAAGAAGTTCACAAGTATGGAGATGAGCAGATCAAAGCCTATAAAAAGGTTATTAATTTTTATGTATGTCCAATGACTTGTTAAGGGTAAAATTAAAATGGTTTTGTTTTGACAACCATGTGCTATTTGGCAGACTAAAGAAGATGTTTCAGGAACTTTGGAAGCAGTGCAAAATATTCAAAGTATCACTCAGGCCTTGCAGAAATCAAAAGAAAACTACAATGGAAAATGTGTGGAACAAGAACGCTTGAAAAAGGAAGGAGCAACACAGAGGGAAATTGAAAAGGTAGCTCTATCACATCTTACTTTAATTGTGCTACTAATTGTGTTACATGTTCACCTTGTATTAATAAGTGGAATGCTCAGAAAGGGTTAAATGTAGTTAAAAGTAGTAGTTCTGACTATTCTATAATATGCGTGATCTTGTGAATACCTAGTTATGTTTTGTTTACACTTAACTTCCTTATCTATTCTAACTGTACTGTAGTTCTAAATCTTCGCTTTGTAAATACCTGCATCGAGTGATGTTTTTGTGTGGTGGCTTTAAGAGAAATTGCTGTTGTTTTAGCATCTCTCATGTTTTGAATGTATTTCCGTATGTAAATACTCAAATACTCAATGCCCTTGTTACTGAACTCAGAATTGTGTTATACCTGCAATGAGATCAATTAGGTAAGTACATGTGTATTTGAAGTCTGTTTGATAAAGAAAAACCTGTTATCAACACTTTCACTGCTATTTTAAAAAGTTCAATTTTATGTACCAGAAACTCAAGGGATGAGTAACTTGAGTTTTATTTAGCACTGTCCTTGGGTTGAGGGTGGGGTGTTGATCCATTCACAGAATCACTCATGTCTGAGGTTGACAGGGACCTCTGGAAGTTACCCTGTCTATTCCCCATGCTCAGGCAGAGCCACCTCAAGCCAGTTACTCAAGACCTTGTCTAGATAGGTTTCTAGTATCTTCAGGGATGGAGATTTCACAGTCTCTCTGGGCATCCTGTGCCAGGGCTCAATCACCTTCACAGAAAAAGATGTTTCCTAAGGTTCAGAGAGAACCTTTTTTATTTTCTGTTAGTATCCATTGTCTCTGGTTCTATCACTGAGCACCACTGGCAAGAGCCTGACTTTGTCTCCTGTCTACCCTCCCTTCAGGTATTAATATCACTTGGTAAGATTCTCTCTAAGGCTTCCCTTCTCCAGGCTGAACAGTTGCAGCAGTCTCAGTCTTTTTTCATGGGAGAGATGCTTCAGTCCCTTAATCACTTTTGTGACAACCATGTGATGACTGGACTCTCTCCAGTATGTCTGTATCTCTCTTGCAATGAACAACCCAGAACTAGTCACTACTCCAGGTGTAGCCTCACCAGTGCTGAGTAGAGGGGAAGGAACCACTTCCTTTACCTCCTGGGATTAAAGTAACTTTTTCCTGTTTTCACAAATCTAACTAGTAGAGGAAAGAGGTCACATTTCCTTGTCTCTAGCTATAATTGCTCTTATTAAATCGTGATTCCTCTGGCTATTTCCATTTCAATTAACTGATCTCTGTAGGACTTTGTTCTTGTTTGAATGGTCTTTGTGCTTTTTGTCCTGCTATCTTGATGGAGCAGATAGAGTTGGTGAGTGTCTTTTCACTGATGACAAAAGTGATTCTGTTGACTATGTTACAATTGTTTTATCTTGGTATAAATCTAGCTTTTTTTCCTCAGCTCTCAAATGACAGTTGATGCTGGATTCTAGACATGAATCAGAAATACGTGTGTTGGCAGATGTTTTCCTGCCAGTATATTCAAAGTGTAATTTTTCTGAATTCTTGTAAACAGAATTTCCATAGAAAAAGTTGACTTGAGGGAAGGCTTTTTAAAATGTACCATTATCCTTGTTCATCTGAGAATAAAGAAATGTTCAGTATGGCAGATACCTACATGAGAAGGGAGAAGAGGAAACACTATAGGAGGGTCATTTTTTTACTGTTTCATACATCTTCCTTAGACACAATTAGGTCACTGTTGAATGCTCTACAGGTACTTAATAAATGTTTCAATTGGGAGCAGGTAACTGTCACTGTCACAGCTCTTCAGTCATGCCTCTATTTAAATTTACACTTGCAGTTTCATAAATATAGTCACCAAAGATTACATTCAGTTATTTTTCCATTGGTAAAGAATAGATTTATTACTTTGTGCAACATGAAAAATTTACTGTCAAATCACAGAAATGCTTTATCAGAAAACAAGGGATCTACACTAGTCTACAGAAGTTTATCATAAAGCCAAGTGTTTGGAGAGTCTTTTTGATTGAGAGTCTTCTTTATTGAAGACTCAGAGGAGGTATCTGAGACCTTGCATTTTTCATTGCAGCTGAAAGTTAGTACTATCTTGTGTAATAATTTCCTGTTGTTCTCTGACACATGTACTTCTCTGTTTTTAGTGACTTAACAAAAAATACTTGACTGATCCTTATTCTTTCACATACTGTAAATCTGGTAAAAGCAGTTCTAGCAATTGCTGCACCTGAGAATAGTCACATCCTGTTTTCAGAAGAGATTACTAGTTAATCATACAGTGTCCACATGTTTTATCATTTTGTCTGTCCTGCTGAGTAGTTAGTTTTTAGTTGCTCTTCAACATTTAATACTGGGATTCTCCTCATCATTAAACATGATAGGAGATGAAAGATGTTTTTTTTTTGTCAAAATCCCTTGCACATGGGGTTCAATTAAAAATGCTTTACCACGAAAACCCTTTATTATGTCTTTTAACTTGACATTTCTTTCCTTTTCAGTGTTTAAATTTGGAATCATCTTCTTGTAAAACAGTCTCACTTTTAAAAGCAAGGTTTCATGGAGCATGTTGTATTTTCGGCATAGTAAATGGCAGTTGGGAAACAAAACAGAACTGTGTGCTTCTGGGTGATTCCCTTGTGTAAATGTATAAGAATGGGAATCACAAAGTAAAATTCAGGATAATGAATTGATGGGTTTGATACAACTTTTCAGAATGATCTATATTCCTATTACATTAAGTATTTTCAAGTTTTGTTGTGCTGAGTTTAGAACACTATGTGACTAAGATCTGCTTAAGCTTTCTTTGTAACTGGTGAAACAGAATTGTAGCTTTGGTTCCTATTCATTTGAAGTGCTAATGGTATGCTATTCCTCATGTTTATCTGTTATTTTTGTCTCAGAAATTGTGGAATCTCTCTCTCTGTTGCCAAAGGGCATCTTGCTGTTAATTAATTTGAAATTATAGATAGCAGTCAGCTTTACAAATCCTTGCAAGTAATAAAGATTCCATGAGACAGGTGAAATTGATTTGAAAGGAGGAGGAGGAGGGCTACTCAGAACTAGAACAAATAGTGAATATACCACTCTTTTAACTGGTGTCACTAACAATTCAGGAATACCTTTGAGTATGGGAAAATACTCAAAACTGAGTACTGATGGGAAATTTCAGTGAGATAAAATAAGGATGTTGAATAAACAAAATGGGAAAGAAATGGTGTTTAAGATGATTTTCCTTTTCATTGGCATTTAGCTTGGAGATAGAATATCAAAGGTTTGAAAGACTTCATCTCATGCATCATGCTGTAAACTTTGAAAATAACATTTTCTCTGCTGGAGTCAGTCACTTAATTCAGTTTTGTTTTTCATGTAATACTGAGATTTTCCTGTATTTTTTTTGTGTTTTACTTACTCCCTGAAAGAAGATTCTGGTTTATTAGCAACAAATAATGAAAAAAAAAGAGTATAAATCCCCAAAGGGGTATTATAAATAACACTGACTTGCCTAAATCTGACCATCACTATGTTCTGCACTAGCTTCACTTTCAAGTATCTATTAAACCATTGATGTAACTTCCATACTTTTGAGTATCTTCCTTCATTTCTAAGAGACCTTCACCATCTTGGTTTTTTGCCATTGGTTCTTTCAGAATTGCACTTATAACTGTTTGCTCTGTATTCTAACCCTGCTTTTTTCCCATTTTCCTGTTGCAAATACAAATCTGTTTTACATATTTGACAAGAGCTGATGACTTGTCCTCAGCAATAAAAATTTCATTTCAAAATAAGTGTATTATAAATTTGTCATTGCTGGTAAGGGTAAGAGATTTAACTGAGTTACCTGCTTTGTTACATTTGTATGTGATTTATGTATAGTAAAATCTCTAATAGCTTGAATCCAAGATATTTGCTGTTGAAATTTTATTATGACACTTCTGTGTTTTGGTATGCCCCTGGGTAATTTTTAGAGACTATCCTAGGCTTTCTTTTAGTAGTAACTTTAAAAACCTGTATGTGTGACATTTGACACATTTTTGTATTGGTTTATAGGCAGCAGTTAAATCTAAAAAAGCAACAGATACCTATAAATTGTATGTGGAGAAGTATGCTGCATTTAAATCTGATTTTGAACTGAAAATGACAGAAACAGCACAGGTAAGTGTTGCATTAAAGGAGTTACCTTTGAAGTAGGTTAACGTATTCTATTTCATTTCTGGAGCCATCTGAAATCAAAGATTTCAAAAAATTGGTCCTTTCAGAAATTTGTTTGAAAGGCAAACACTGTGTATGTTATGATGGCACGGTCTCTGAATGACACAGTGGAGTGCTAGCACTCTAGAATATGTTTTGAGGACATTTTTGGAAGAAAGCAAAATGGACTTCTGGAACTATTGTATATACTTTGTGATTATGTGAAAAATCCTCTGAATTTCTGGGCACCCAGAACTCATTTATAGGAGTTTTGATATTGGGATCCATAACTGCTTTTCATTATTATTCCATCAAAACACTTAAGTTACAGATTGTTAAAGTGTCTTCCCAGGATTTACCTGTGGTTGTGAAAAGCTGTTACATCTGTTTAAGAATCTGGGGATTTTTCAAAGACTGCCTGTAATTCCAGAAGATTTCGGGTTCTCTGTATCATTACATATGCCATTTCTTGCTGCATTTTAAACTACATTTGTCTAAATGTCCTTAGTTCCTTGACTGTAACATTCCGTTTACTTAAAGTTAAAATTTTCCCTTAATGTTATAAAGGACACCTCTAAACTTTCCACATCTGTCCATATTGGAAATGAAAACTCTCATTCTGCCAGTTTAAGATGTATCTGTGGAATTCCTTTTACGTATAATGATGTAGCTGCATCCACAGTTTGGTTGCACAACCAAAACTTTAAAGATCATATGATAGGAAAAACTACATCCATGACTATATGGAAGCCCACTTCTATGTGAAGCACACCCTGTATTATCTTAATTCAGAGTACATATCACTTGAAAATAAAACCAGTGAGGGGCGTGAGTATTTTAATTTCTTTCAGTGCAAAATCAGTTGGCTTAGCTTAAGTCTGTCTTACTGTCTTAAGTCAGTAGAAGGAGTAACATCATAGGGTAGGCTACAGAGCATGACTGTATCCTCTCTAAGAGGAAGGGTGCTGGAGAAAAAGAAAATCATTTTAGTCTCCCTGATTGATGACTGCAGAGGTACATAAGTATGGCAGAAGATTGAGGGTCTGAGAAATTAGGAATATTTGTCATGTCTATGTGAAGTCGTGTTTGTGAATCAGAGTAGCATGAGGTGTGAGATGGGGATCTTCACAGAACCCTGTGCAATTTGGAGAGAGGATTAAGTGGGGCAACAAAGTCTGGACACACTTGAAAGGGCAATTACAGAAATAGGAGAGAACTAGCAAAGATCAGAAGTAAACAAAAATTTCAAGACTGTTATGATTGACTGTTGGGGAGGATGACAACATTTTTAGTTCTGATTTTTCGCCAGGAAAATGGCTGTCAACTGACAACCTGGGTAAAATCAAACAAACTGCAAAAATTATGTATGATGTATTTAAAGATCAAACAAATTGTTTTTAAAGAAGCAAAGAATGTAGATTTAACTAGAACCTACATTCTAGACTAGAATGTGTATATTTACAAGGAGGAGAGTGTTCTAGAAAGGAAGTGCAAAACAGATCCAGAAGTACGATTTCTCAGTTTAGATGAAAAAACTGGACTTCAGTAATGGAGGAAAAAAGAGTTATTTGAACATCCCCTAAACATATTTCTTTCAGTAGAAATAGGTCAGATTTTTTGAAGGGTTAGATGAAATTTCAAAAAGTAAAAAAGGCACAATAATAGTTTCTGAAAGGATATATTGCTTCCTAATGTGCATTCTTTCATAACTCTGATTTCTGCGCCTGACTTTCTTAAAAATTGTAATTATTATGTTAAAGATCTGGAGGGAAAAAATTGCTTGTTTGGATTTTTTCATTTTAGTGTATTATTAAAATTTATGATTTAGTGTTTCAAGAAATATTTTCATGATGGTTAATTGCTCATATTTGTTTGCAGAAATTTCAAGACATAGAAGAAATGCATCTTCTTCGTATGAAAGAGATTATACAATCGTTGTCAAATACCATAAAAGAAATTCATATACAAATAGGAGAGGTATTTTTTATAGTATCATTTTTTTGTTTAGATTATGCTATATGTTTTTCTTAACGATTAAATGAAATATTTCTTACTATGTTTGTGGTAATTTCATCTTTCAAATGGTGGAAATTCAACATAAGCTCAAATTCCATGGCTTTTTGTTGCATTTATAAGCTCAGTGTCACAAAATTTATAGAATAAATCTGAATAAATTTTGTTTTAAAGAAAAAAATATATTAGGACTATTTGAAGAATTTTTAATGTATTTCTAAGTTCTGCTCCCTGAACAGTAATGTAGCACTCATTTCACACATAATTAGGATACTGCTTCTTTAATTAGAACTAGAAAGAACATCACTGTGAAAAGTTTTCAAATATTTTATACTTTTTGATTTTATGAGCAAAAGATCTTTAGCAACAGAGGCTTTTACAGTATCCTTTATTTAGACGTAAGTTGGTTTAATTAATGATCTTTATAAGCAGTCCTTAATTTTTCAGTTTTTGCAGTGTCACTTTATTTATGTACACTTCAGTATTGAGGTTTTCTCCTAATGTGTGATCATCACAAGGGTCATGCTATTTATTTCTTAAGGATATACACATCCTGCCTTGTTGGAAAAACCTATTAACAACATGTTGTTGTTCCTTTGTTAGACCAAAAATATTACAACAGTAATGCTTTTACTCAAGCAGGTGGGAGTTGTGATAATACAGTAGTAACAGTTCACACCCTAAACTGGTGCTGGCTTAAAAAACTGCTTGTCTTCCTGACATTATAGTGGGACAGGTTGCTGACAAATTAAGAAAATTATGTGTACACAAGTTGTTTAGATGGAAGAAATAGAAGTAAAACCTAGTCTGTAATTTCATTTTTTGTCTGTATTGTGCCCATACTTGCTAATACTGTGGCAAGTGAGGGGATTTCCTGCGTAAAGTATCTGTTTATTTCTCTAAATCCTGTAATGTATTTTAGAGGGAAGTATTTTGAACTTTAACTATTAGCAAAAACTACTTTTTGAAGTTAATTACATTCTTTTTTTTTTGGAGGTGCACGAAGAGTTTATTAATAACATGACAAATACTACAGTTGAGAGTTTAATACAGAAATTTGCTGAGTCAAAAGGAACTGGCAAGGAAAGACCTGGTAAGAGATTAAAGTTAACAGAATAGGAAATGTTAGCTTTAAAATTGGAAATTTCCATTCCCAATAAAAGGTCAAACCATACTTGTTAATGTGCTATATTTTTTATGTACTTGCAAGTTCAAGTTCTTAATACTAACGTTGATGTTAAATGATACATAGAAATGAGTAACACAGAATTTATTATGTGCATGTAGTATTTGTATTCATACAGCTTGGTAATTTCTTGGGCTCTGCTACCAAACTGTAGTGTTTCCTGGAACTTCAGGGAAATTGGTCAAGAAGCTGTCATTCCTTGTAAAAACCGGGTGTTGTCTGCTATGTGTTCCTGGTACGAGCTATGTGATTCTGCATAAATTATATTTCAAAACTTTATTTAATATAAACTTAATATATTCAGAGCAGATGTCTATGAAGCTGGTTGTTGAACTGTTGCAACAGTTTCATCAGTTTGTTCAGCTTACCAAATTACCTTTTTCCTAGATATGCCATATCTTTTATAAAATATATTTTAATATACAATAATGTGTATTGCTTCTTTAGTAAGCAACAAATTGAATAGTACTTTGTGAAAGTACTCCTGGTTGGGCGTGGTGTGTAAGACTTTCCTGGATTGCCATAAAAAGGCATTCTCACAGTACTGCCTATGTAGTGTCACTTTAATATTGGCATGAATATGCAGTTACTAGGTGTGTGAATACAGGAATTAGTAGTACTGTTTCCTTCAGCGCTAGGAGTCCTTGCTAGCATCTCTGTCTTCTAGTAGAAGCACACTAAGATGATTTTTCCAGCACAAGAATGTATATAACAGAGTAGATCATGAAAATTTATAATAAATTGTTAAATATGATTATTAGGTATCTTGCAATGTGTCTGTGAGGTGTTTTTAACATAACATTGTTTCATATTCTTTCCGTGATCCTCTAATGCTGATACCCAAGTGGGCTGAGGTAAGATTGCATATGGAACGATTTTTGGAAGTTTCCTGTGTATTTTGCAATTTTTCAGTAAAGATTAAAAACAGAAATGTGTGAACTTTGGGGTTTCAAGTTCAGTTGGTCCGAAATAAGACAAAGACACGTGATAATTCAGTGTTCAGACCTCTTTGATTAGCTGTTGCCAAGATGTCATGGCTAGGGATCTACATCTTGCATTTAAGATTGTAACTGCCCGAGTTACAAAGACCCTTGCTAAAGTGTCCTAGAGCATTGTGCGCTTCAAGTCATCCATGCTATTAGTGTTTTGTTGGACAACATAGTAATTTTAAGAAAAGTAATATTTCACTTTTTAATTTCATGGAGAAATTATATGTATTTTGTACTTGCTGCTTTACAGGTCTTCAAATCCCATCTGTACTTTCTGGGGCCAACTTCTTCAAATGTATTCTAAGAAGGTTAAGCAAAATATTTTAAGGAAAGATAGCACATTTAGTGTGCAAATATATGCACCTTGAATTATCTTTTACATTGTTAAATTATTGTATTGATATCAACTTTGTAAAGAAGTCATGGTGTAGGGAGAAAGCATAGTCAAATTCAGCATAAAAAAAAATACAAATTCACTAGAAGTTTTGAAGTGTCAAAGACTAGCAACACAGACCACTAATGATGTTAATTAAGGTTACTGCTTCTAATATATTTGTTTTATTAACTTAGAATCAAAAAACTTTGACAATTAGAAAGATTTGGAAGGCAAAGTGAGAGATCAGCCTTGTAAGAATGAAAAGGAAACATCCACTCTTAAGGACTGCTTTTTCTTGATTAAACCCCACTCTTTTCATCTGAGAACTTTTCATGATAAAAAAGTGTTTTAATTCATGCAGCAAATGCTGGAAGTCTATGGAATATATTTATTAATTAGGCTGAAGAAGACAGCTCCTCAGAAAAATCTAAACACTCAATGTAAAACATGATACTGACTTCCTGTACAAAACAAATGCAGAGAAAGTGTCTTATGGATGTCACTGTTAGTTCTGATTCCAGTCCTATATCTGTTTGAAGCCAGTACTTTAAAATTCCCCAGGACTATGTAGGCCTTCTTTCATCCACATTATTTGTGGGCTACTATGATAAGATAGATGGTGGGTACTTTCAGATAAAATAAACTACAAAGATAATGCATAAAGAAGTATTTTAGTTTATTTCACTATATTCCAGCACAGTTCTTCACAGCAGAGTTTAGTTCGTCACAGTGGAGTTCACTTGCTTGTATTTATATCTGTAAAAGTAAGAATTCATCTGAAATGAAGTACTGATGAGCGCTGTTTTATTATGGAGAACTACAAACCATTTACTGTGAAGTTTATTGCATATCTGAAATGTATCTGTACACTGGTGTCCTTTTTACCAGATTTTATGGGCTCCCTCTGGTGGCTAATTTCTGTCACCTGGAGTCAAAATATACAGGGGGATCTAGAATTTAAGTTTTTCTAGTACAAATAACAGACATTCTTTCAAACAGTAATGCATTGTGAAAGTTTTTTAATTCACTCAGTAACTTCTTTTCCATAGCTCTTTTTGCACTGCTACCTCGATAACTTATGTAGTCAGCTTTATAAACTACTTCTTATTGAGTTTGTTTAAATTTTTTCTTTTTAAAATCAGTTTAGAATTTAGAGGTTTTTGTAACGCAATATTTGGAGAAGTTATGTTCTTTGTTTTCTGACTTCCATTCGGTGTAAAAAAATAAAACAAAGACCAAACCACTTGCATCCAGTTGCGAATCTTTAATTTTAACTGAAAAAAAGTCACTTAGTGTAAAACACTGAAAAACAATAAGCTGACAGGACCAGTAAGACTTCAGATAAGCATTAAGTGTGTTCCCTGAACTGCCTCTAACATCCAGCAGAACTAGGATGAGGTCAAGGAATGGGCCCATGTGATCCTCATGAGGTTTAACGAGACCTAGTGCTGGTGCTACTGCTGGGTCAGAACAATCCTGATATCAACACAGGCTGGGGCATGGACAGATCAGAGCAGCCCTGCTGGGAAGGACCTGGGGGTGCTGGTGGATGAGAGGCTGGACTTGACCCAGCCTTGAGCACTCACAGCCCAGAAAGCCAAACGTGTCCTGGGCCGCATCCAAAGCAGCGTGGGCAGCAGGGCCAGGGAGGGGATTCTGCCCCTCTGCTCTGCTGTGGTGAGACCCCACCTGCAGTGCTGCATCCAGCTCTGGGGTCCCAGCACAGGAGGGACATGGACCTGTTGGAGTGAGTCCAGAAGAGGGACACCAAGTTTATCAGAACACCTCTGAGGTATTCTGATGAGAATAGGCTGAGAGAGTTGAGATTGTACACCCTGAAGAAGAGAATGCTCCAGGAAGACCTGCTTGTGGCCTTCCAGTACTTAAAATGGCCTTATAGGGGACAAGAAAGCAGGGCCTGTAGCAATATAGCAAAGCATAATATTTTTGAACTAAAAGAGACTCGATTCAGACTAGATATAAGTAAGGTATTTTTTTATGTTGAGGATGGTGAAACACTGGAACAGGTTGCCCAGAGAGGTGGTGGTTTTCGCATCCATGGAACCAATTGTGGTTGGGTTTGACAGGACTCTGAGCAACCTGATGTTGTTAAAGAGGTCTCTGCTCATTGCAGTGAGGCTGAAATAGATGATCTTTAAAGGACTCTTCCAACCCAAACCATGCTAGGATTCTATTATATGTTCCTGGTGTTAGGTTTAATAGCAGATTTTATACCGTCAATTGGAAGATGCTTCATTTGTGCTCATGGTCCTCAAATGTTCATCAAAACTTGCCCACTTCTGATTGATTGGTTTTCTGTTAGTTACAGTCTGTTGCTTTATTTTCCTTGGAAAATTCATTTATTGTGTAGCAGAAAATAACTGCTTTTCTTTCAAAGTATATTTAAGTCAATAATGGAGATGATACCAGAGTAATCTTACACCATATTAAAGAGCTATCAATGAGCTCTAGCTCTAGATAATTATTTAATCTTCTAGTAATCTGTTAAAAAATTGGTTTGTTCTACTGTGCAAGGTTGATGCCACAAGACATAGAAACTGCTAAGAAGTCCAAGCTCACGTTCTTTTTAGATTTTATGCCTGAAATTGGCAGATTAATGTTAAATGTCTTTTAAGAGGTTAGTGAATGCCTATGTATCTGTAGTTGATCATGAATAATTTTTAATTTTGGTTACTTAATTACTGTGTCCTCTTCTCATATATGGGGAACTAAATGTGTGTGTTTGTTCTGTGTTAGCTTTTATCCACTACGTGGTTCACCCAGAAAGTTCATCCAGCCTGGCTGTGAACACTTTCAGAGATGGGGCATCCACAACTTTGTGGGCAACCCATTCCAGTGTCTCAGCACCCTCACAGTGAAGAATTTCGTTCTAGTATTTCATCTAAACCTGTCTTCCTACATCTTAAGGTCATTCCCTCCTTCCTTTCACTACATGCCCTTGTGAAAAGGCCCTGTCCAGCTGTCTTGTAGGCCCACTGTAAGTACTGGAAGGTGCTCTAAGGTCTCCCTGGAACCTTTTCTTCTCCAGGCTGAATACTGCCAGCTCTCTCAGCCTTTCCTGATAGGACAGGTGCTCCAGACCCATGATCAATATAATGGCCCTCTTCTGAACTCAGTTCAATAGGGTAACATCTTGTGCTGGGACCCCAGAGCTGGTTGCAGCACTGCAGGTGGGGACTCATCAGAGCAGAGGGGCAGAATCCCCTCCCTGGCCCTGCTGCCCACGCTGCTTTGGATGCAGCACAGGACATGCTTGGCTTTCTGGTCTTTGGGTGGTCATGGCTGGGTCATGTTAAGCTGCTTGTTCACAAACGCCATCAAATCTTTCTTCCACAAGGCTGCTCTCAACCCATTCTCTGTCCAGCCTATATTTGTGCTTAGGATTGCCCTGACCCAGAATCCTGCACTTGGCCTTTTTGAACTTCCAGAGGTTTGCACAGGCCCATCTCTCGGGCCTATCTAGTTTCCTCTGGATGGCATTCCTTCCCTCTGGTGTGTCCACTATGCCACACAGATTGGCATCATTGGCAGACTTGCTGAGGGTGGGCTCAACTTTCCATATCACTGACACAGATGTTAAACAGCAGCAGTTCCAATACTGTCTCCTGAGGAACACCACTTGTCACTGCTTTCCACTTAGATATGGAGCTGTTGATCACAACTCCTTGAGTGCAACCATCCAGCCACTTCTTTATCCACCAAGTGGTCCATCTGGTGGTTACGCATCTCTCCAGTTTACAGACCAAGATGTCATGCAGAACAGTGTCAAATGCTTTGCAGAAGTCCAGGTAGACGACATCAGTTGCTCTTCGCTTGTCCACCACTGATGTGATCCCATTGTAGAACGCCTTTGTCTTCATTAATTTGTTCTGGTTGTTAGCTGTTGTTGGTAGTTTATTAAGTTTGTTCCTCTATTTTTGCCATTTTTCTTAAAAATTAATAAAGACAAAATCAAGAATTTTATTGTAATGCAGATGAAAAAATGGAAAGCCATAATCTTTGTTTGCTCCTTACTTCAATAAAAAAATGATCTGCAGATGGCAATTACTGCTTATACTGTGCCATTATTTAGTGTGAGAAAGGCATTTTCAGCTATAATAATTTTTTGTAAAAGTATTGGTTTTGTGCTAGCATGATCCGTGTTTCACGATCTGTGAGCCCATAAAAATACTTCTTGTCTCCTTTCATTATCCATTTAATAAATTTGAACTTTTTGTAGGGCCTGAAAGAGTTTTGCATTTTTAAAAATACTGAAAATTGGTGCCTGCAATCCATCAACTCTTTGGATAAAATGGTAACAGTACTTTACAGTGTTTATTATCAATAGTTGCTGTTGGTCATCCATCACTGGCCCTTGCACATATAGTAAAGTATTTGACTTTTGTTCCTCTTGTCCTTTTAGATATTAGAAATATAATATGAGTATTTTTAATAAAATGATGCTTTCACAGATAACAAGATTCAGAAAAGGAAAGATACAATATTCCTATTCTGTTTCTTCCCTCCACCAAATGCAAAAATTGACAATTTGGTCAGTAATCAGTAATGCTGATTTAAAAAAACATGTTTGGTCTGTTGCTTTTTGGAGCTGTTGAAAACAATTTTGCTTTATTTGCCCATGCAGAAAAAGTACTCTCAAGGCTCCTGGTAACTCAAGTCATGGAAAAGAGTAAGTTTGTGCACGTCAAGTGGAGACATTAATTCAGGATTTCTTTTTCATTTTGAAATTCTTTCTGGGAATGTTATTAAGTAGACTGAGTTGACAAACTTACCAATGAGTTAGGACTGCTGTAATGTCAGAATCACTACTTTTTCACAAGGTAATACATAGCAGGAAAAAAAAAAAGGACATTTTTCTCAGTGTGTTAGTGATCCTTTTCTGTTCTGAGGGAATATATATGAGAACTCTTCCTGTTAGCAGAGATCATGAAGCATTAAAGCTTCAAGTTAGTAAACATCTGAACCCCAGATTTTACCTAGCCTTTAATTCAACTGCTTTCTGATTCAGTGAACTCAACTGAATTATTGATTATTTGATTAGAATAATGTTTCATGTGACTGTCTGTTGGCAGTGATGAGGCATTAGTGCAAAGTCTGGTGTGAATATATCACATGCTTTTAGGCCTTTTGTAATTGCTTATTGTGAGCATTTTAGTCGTAACTGTCCATGGAAAGTACTGCTTATGTGTTTTTTCCAAAGCAAATGCAAGGGTGTCAAAGTAAGCTGCACCACAGCTGAAAGGTAGTGCTGATAATGTTAATGCACAGTTGCGCTCGCTCTGTTAGTGTGTTGTGTTAAACTGCGTGTTTGCTATCTAACGAAGAAATGTGCCCAACGAACAAGATAAAGTGGTGGGGGGAAAAAAGAGGGTTAAGAATAAATGTATTACTCCTAAAAATTTTTAGAAACAGTTAATCCTGTCTCAGTGTTTGAGAGGCAAAACAAAAAAGCTTGCTTTGATTAAAGCTACTAGCATTTTATGTGGTTAAATAATGAACTCTCGTTTGAAAGAAAGGCTTGAAGCCGTGCTGGGTGTGGCATTTATTTTTTCCATGGGTTTGTTTGATAACATAGTAGTTTACAGTATGTATAAAAATACTTCTCTAGGACACTAAACAAGTAACAAAGTAGATGGAAATAAACACTGAAAATGGTTAATACTAACTTTTGAACAGCTCTGCATGACATCTTTGAGCTTCTTTTCCACAGGGAAGTGTAACAAAGCAAGTATTTATTTTATGTTCTTATAAATTATTTTCTTTTTATTTTTTTAAAATACTCTGAATATTTTAGTGCTGCTGATGCTTGTGGTTAAATGTACCAATAGCCTGGAGTGTCACAATTTCTCGAAGACTGGGCCCACATATAACTCTATGCAGAAGGCTGACTGAGGAAAGACCTTAGTTTATCAGTAGTGACAGTATCCAAGGGATTCAGCAAGGTATTCTTTGTAAAGGAAGGCAGTCCACGGCTGTATTTCAGAAGTTATTGGAAGAAATTAAGTCGGAATATCTTTGAGGGTTTTTATGAGAACCTGGGCTTGAGGCAGATAAAAAGTCTTTAAGGATCATGTGCTGTAGAGTTGTTTTCGATGAGGAGCAACAAGCTGAAAAGCTGTACCAACAAATGTATCTTAATTGCTGTCCTAGATGTCTGTTTTATTTTGGCTGCAAAACGTGGGTCTTTTCATCACCAACAAACTGCCGAAGCTGCTGTGCAATTCTAGTCTGATCTGCCAGAATAGATTTTTAATAATTACATATATCTAAGTTGCAAACTTATTCTAGAATGCAATTTACTGATTTGGAATGGTCTGGAGAGTTATAAGGGAGTAAGTTTTATCGAGAAAATCTTTTAGTGTAAGTGGAGGAATCATAGCATCGATAAAAATATCTTGGAAACATTGACACATATAACTGGGCAAAAGTTGGGTTGTGTATAATCTTTAACAAACAGTTAGATGAAGTACTGTTGAGTCCACTCAAATTTTCTTGCTACAAGCAAGCAAATCAGTTGCAGACTGACATTAAGAGTTTTTTGGTGCTGTGGGAGCAACACAGTGTCCCTTTCAGTAACTAAAATAGTCATAAGAAAATGCAGTGGTATGTATGATTAATTCTACTATGACAGAAAAAATTGAATAGCTTTAAAACACCTAAAAATAGAAAAATTTAGAGATGGGTTTTAGGCTGATAAATAAGATCTGTACTTTACTTATATAAAAACATAACCTTATATGCAATAAATGTTTGGGAAAGGTTGGTGATTTTTACCTTATTTATTGCGGTATATTTTTGTTTTAAGATAGGAAATGTTCATAATTTTCTAATGGAAAAAAGATCTTTTTATCTGAAGATTCTGGATACTATACAATGTATTACCCTATTTTTGCTCCTTAGGGTCACATTAAACATCTTAACCTCTGACAATTTCATGGGTTTAAGTTCAGAACTTCAGTAAGAAACCATATTCAACTTAGTTTACAGGGAGAATGTGTGACTGTTAAAAAAGAAGTGATTCTTTGAAACTGTCTTTAAATATGTGGGCTATAACTTAACATATTTACAGTGTCTAGTGTTCCAAAATCGTAGCTGAATCTTCTTAAAAGTCAGTGTGTCTGTGCATTTCTTTTATCCCTGCGTACTTGGATGGCCTACTTTCAGCAGGTGCATCATGCGCCATGCAGTGAGGCAGAGCCATTTGTTACAGATACTTACATTTATAGAGTAGAATTATGCAGTTACTTAGTACTTTTTCCACATCCCCCCTACAATTTTCACAAGAATACTACTTTCAACCCAATTTGATGGAAAAGGAGCCTGTAGAAATGGGAGTTTACTAGACTGGATGCTTCTACTTTCTCTAGCAATGTTGTATGAGGCAAAGCCAGTTGAAGTGTGTAAGGTGTTCATTTGGAGAGTCATCAGACAGCTGAGTATGTGTTTTTATATATTTTGTATGTTGGCCAGCTACTTACCTTGTAATTAGTTAAAACCAGCCATATCTCTCATCCCATTGTTTATGCAGCCAGAAAGAAAATACAGAGTGAAGTTGAAGAAAAGCAGGAATAGAAAAGGATGAGAAAAGGGGCTGGGATTTTAACACTGCAGATTGGTGTATTAGCTGACATTTTTTTACTGCTCGCAGATTCCATGCTTTCACAGATTATAGCTGAAACTTCCAGTGTTTGTTGTCATACTCAGGTGTTGCAGCCTAGATGGATCTCTACTTTGAATCATTGCCTTTGGTACATGTTTCTTTTGAAAACTCTTATTTTACCAGAGCAATGAAAAATATTTTGTAACTGATGCTTTCCACCTTTTCATTTTAGAGAAGAAATATCTGGTTTTTCCTGGTTGATGATAAACATCTTAAGTGATAGTAATTATTTTAAGGCTGCTCTAATTATGATCCTTTTCTGCTTTGTTTTTGCTCTGTAAGCCACATTAGAAATACTTTCCCCTGAGTATAGTGTACTTGCTGTTTTCACAGTTTCTACCTAGAGTACCAGAAAAGCCTGAGATGGATAATGTTTCCTTTGATCTGGTGAACTGAGTGCAGGGCTGGAAGCCTGGTAACAGAATCAGTGTTAGAATTGATTGCTTGTTTAGATGCTCTCTTCATATGTTAATTTCTTCATCTGAAAAAAATTTTCTGGAGGAAGTGCTACATTTGTTACTACTGATAATTGTCATTATTTCTGATGCCACTATCACCTCTACCTTTCTTTTTTTTTTTTTTTTTAATTTAATTGAATACTATTACTGTGCTATAATTTTCTTTTTTTAACACGATTTTTTTTTTTAAAAAAAGAAGGTTTGGCCAAGCCTTCAATATCTCTAGAGGCTGTGTATCAGCTGGGCTGATATAGCACTCTGAGGATATAACAGTCAGCAATTCAGTAATTGTTGTGGTGGAACTAGATTAAAGGGTAAGATTTTACCAGTATTATTTCAGTATTTTCCCTAAAACTGACCTGTTAACAGGTCAGTTTTATTTTCTGCCTCTTATCCTCTTTTTGGCAAAGAAGAGCTGACCAAATCCATAAACTAAGACTTGTTTGTAGCAGTTTGGTACTAGCATGATAACTGATCATATGTATGAAATTTAGCTCAAAGAGAACAGCTGCTCATCTTTGCTCTGCATTCCTCTGAATAAGATATGCTTGAATTTGGTTTTTGGTTTTTTTTGTTTCTTGTTTTTTTAAAATGTAGAATAAGTCCTTTTCTAGGAAAAAAAAAGTTCTTGTTGTTTCATAAAATTATTTCTCATGTATGGACAGGCAATAAAAATGGGAAGTTAATACTAGAAACACTGATGTTGACAAAATGTATTTTGGTTCCTGGCTTCTAAATTTGAAAGCTTGAGATTTTTGCCAAACATGTCACAGGATCAGATGATAGCAAGAAAAAGATTGCTTATATGTTTGTGTACATACAAAATTGACCTTTGTGATGCAGCTTGACATCTAAACACTAAAAGCAGTCATTTGTTTTGACAGCAGAATTAATTGAGGCTAAAACAGTCGAAATTCCACTTGTATCAAGCTGTTCATTAGGAACTGCTGTCTGGCTTTAGTGCTGTCAGAAAAATAACCTGTTCTGCTATGATTAAATAGCAGAATGATGGTCGGTCCACTGAATTTGAGAGAGAGGTTGAATAAACTTTCTACTGCGGAAACAATTCAGAAGTGACACGCTGCAAGGGGGGTCAGAATGTGCATTGATATCCAGCTGAGCTGTCAACTGGCACTGAGCCAGGCACGCAAAGCTTTGCCATTTGAAGCAGCATGTGAAGCATATGCAGTTTAAAAAAAATTGTCCTCCTTTCATGCATGATTTACACGCAGAGACAAACTTTTGTTTTTGTTGAAAACAAGAATATGGTTTGTTACTTTATTTGTAACTACAGGTACAGATTTATGGAGTTATTTTTAAAAGCTTTTGCTTGAAACAGATATGTTAATGTTTATATGTGTGCATACATGTGTGTAAACTGATTCCTCAGGTTGCAGGGAAAGGCAGTTTTGGGGGAGGTTCTGAGTGTCTTAAGTGTTTCCAGTTACTGAAATTAAATGCAGTTAATACCAATATAATGTTTCTTTCTGTCATGCATGCCTCCCTTAAACCAGAACTGAGACAGTTTTCAAAAGCAGATGCAAATGTAAAGCAGTTTTTATTTGATTTGTTGACTTCTTGATTTGTTTACCTTTTTAGCTCTATGAGATTTTCCAGTTCATTGAGGCACTTACTGGGGGCACTTTTTCAGGGTATGACATAATATTATGTTTTCCTTCCTAGTAGTATGAGTTGACTTTTGTATTTGACTTGTTTATGTAGGAATCCAAACAGTAAAATCATTTTTTTTCCTCTCACTTGAGGAAAGTACAAATGATTTTATTGTTTTGACATTAGCAAAACATTCTCCCAATGTCTCCCTCACAGAGGTTTTGTACAAGAGTTATACAGACAGGTCTGTCTAGGAAGCCTAAATCTAGGATTTTGTGGAGAGAGGTTTTGTCTCTTTTTTTTTTTTTTTTTTTAAGTAGCGGGTGTAAGATAGTGGTTTCTGTAGTTGCCTTGAATATACTCTGAAAGTACTGTTCCCATAGATGTGAGTTAAATATGTAGGAGATTCTGTAATATAGTTTAGAGTGCGATTACCTCACTTTCATTTGTCTGTCATTAAGAACTGTATCTCCTTATTGCTAACCATATACTTTGCCTTTAGTGGCATGAAAGCTCACATACTCACGTGGCACTTGTAACAAGTAAAATATTACATGTATTTTCTGAACATTCTGGGAGATGCATCCTGAGATGGTGGTGATGCTTAATTTATGCAAGTGTCACTTCTTGTAAATTATGAGATTAAATAAAATACATTTTTTTCTCTTTATACAAATTACCTTTTGCCTTTTCTGTTCTAGCAAACCAAAGTTTCTTTATTTTCAAGAACCTAAGAACTGATCCAATCCTGATGTATTTGCTTCAATCTCTTGTCAAGTAGCAGCTGTCTGGCTCCATGTGTTTGTGAAACCATCATCCATTTGCCTTTTCTTCTTGTGCTTTTCTGTCCCAACTGGTAGAATGCTGTGAGCATTCAAAAATTCAGTGCAGCTTGCAGTGATGCTTGGTGGGAATTTTTGCATACAGTTAGAGAAGCTTACTGATTCTTGATGCCTGCTTCCTTTGTAGAATACTGCATTCTCATTAGCATCCTGATGGCTAGGTATGTATTCTTAAATGACTGAAATCCCACTAGATACATCTCTTTATGTTACAAAGGCTATCCTTCATTTATGGACTGTATTTATTCACTTTTTCTATTCTATGTGTCTACAGTATCATATACATGCAAAACTATGTAGAGGTATTTGAGGTGTTAAAGCCAGCAAAACCAGCCATCCATTACCATGGATTAATTTAGCAGATTAGACTTTTAAAAGTTATGCTCTCCTTGCAAGAGAACATTAAATCAGAGACCTTTGCAAGGATTGGACTAGATCTCAGCTATAACTTTTTATTTACTCTGAAAAATGTCTTTAAATGTCTTTCTGAATTTTACAGTACTGCTGTAGTTTTAGAATTGGTTTTTGTGTTCATATTAATGCTTGAGACTAGGCTTCCTTCTCAATTCACATTATTGTCTTGTTATGAGAAAAAGGGCAAAGAAAATTTCAGTGCTTTGCCTGCAGTACTGCCAAATAGCAGTGTTACCAGCTTTATCACCTGCACTGCAGTATGGCAGCATTTAGATGGTTCTTTCAGTGCCCAAGGCTACCACATGGCGTGTACTCTAGAGACTACTTCAGGGAGTAACTTCAGTCCTCAACATCAGCACTACTTCTTAAATGTGAGGCAACTGCTTTTCTTTCTTTGGATGTTGCACTGGACAGTGAATCTGTTTACTTGCATGAAAAATTCTAGCCATTATAATCTTCCAGATTTTGAGGTGAATTCATTGTTGGTGTTAAGCCTTTGTCTACACTACAACCATTGGGCACAAGTCTGTTCAGAAAACTTTTTGCCTCATAGAAGTAATGCATCAAGCTTAAAAACCTCATGGTGTTGTTAAAAAAGTTATTGTGATACTAGGACATAAGTTTGCATGCTTTGACTTTATCTGTATATTCCATCTGTCTGGCAATCTCCATTAGTACCAGTCCACTGGTAGTTCTTGACCATAGCAACTAATGATTAAGGAATCAGAAAGATAGACATTATGGTGTTTCAGAGGAGAAAGCTTTTTGCGCTGGGGTTCTTTTAGGGATTTGGGGGATTTTTTTACTGCGCTCGTGCAGCTGCTTTTGTATCCATATTACACAAGGACAATGGGCAGTGCTGGAGAACTTCTTAAGAAACTGTCTGAATTCCTTGTTGATGCTGTGCTCCCATAACAGTATGTGTGCCTGAGGCTTTCTGGCTGGCTAGGAGCCTGCAGCTGATTCTAGCAGAGGATGGTGTGGTCACAACACACAGTTCTGGCTTGACAACAGTATTATCACCTCTTTGGATGCAGACATCTGTCTGCAGGAGACTCCAGCTGTTATGCAGGCTACTGAAAGCTTCTCACAGCTATCCTGTTTTCTAAATTAGTACACTATAGAGTGCCACGGGAAATGTCTATTTCTGAAATGTTACTTTGATTTAAAATTACTATACCCAAAGCAAAATATGGTACTTTTTATGGCAGACAAATAGGAAACAGAACTGTTCGGAGGTCTGAAGTTACAGAACAAAACTTGCCAGAAAATTAAAAACTGCTACAAATTTCACTCTGCTCCATTCAGAAGGGTAAATCCTATGAATTTGTGTTTGCTATAAGCAAATAATGCAACATATGTTATATTGGTGGGTGTGGGTTAAATACAAGCTTTACAGAAAGAGCAAATACCTTTGGACATTGAGGAAAATGCTGAACTTATTTTTTTAATGTTTGTGGAGTAATTAGAGAAAGCTACTGACATGAATTTCTGAAATTCTAAAGGAAAAAGGGCCCTATACAAATTTGAGTTAAGTAGGAAAGGTAACGTAGGATCAAAATATGATTTTGAATGGTAACTGGTTCACATGATGTCTGAGCACTTCTGTACTAAGGATGAACGTGTCTTCAAATAAAAATTTTATCAAGCTGTAAAAAGCCCACTTTTAAAGGCAAATTATTTAGGCAAATGTAATGGACAAAATAGAAGAACTTGGATGTCTTTCCTTTCTGCTTATTTTAGAAGTGAAAGTTAAGATACTCATCTGATATATGGATAAGCTATACTTGAGGCTTGATTATTTCTTTTAATCATTAGTGTAAAGGTCTTAAAATTCAGGGGATCGGTCTTAGTAGCTGGAAAGGGTAAAGAAAAAGGTGGAATTCTGAAAAAGCCTGAGTATTTTATTCCTCTGAAAATGCGTTTAAGTCTCAGTTGTTTACAGGTTTCTTTGTTTTGGGAATGAGTGTTTGTGGTGGGTTTGGAGTTTTTTTTTTTTATTTTTCCTAGTGAAATAAGAATATGTAGAAACAGAAGTAAGAAACAGAAATAGTTGAATCATTAGCAAAGTGATGAAAAATGTGTTGACTGAACTGTAGTGCTGAAGAAGTAATGGTTGTGTTCTTCAGCGTCTACATTTTATTGCATTTTTCTGAATTTCTTGCTAAATATCATTTGAACAATAGAGTTTAAATTCATAAAATAAAATGTTGAATAAATCAGTGTGGAGATGTAGATATGTACCATTCTCTAAATAAGTTTTTCTGGATTTCTTTTTCTGTTCTATTGTTTTGCAAGATACCCAGGTTTGCTTCTTTTTGGAGCATGCTGATTTTCTGTAAAATTACTGGAGAGAGAGCAAAGGAGAAAGGATTGGAAGAACAGCTTAAAATACACATGTATTTACAGTGTGTAAGAGATTGAGAGAGCTGCTAGGAATTTGCATCTTGTCTTGCTATATTGAATAATTAACTTGCATTTGAAGTTATTTACTAACTGAAATTTAACGGGCTGTTAAGACTGCCACTTGAGATTTGTCTTTTAATATTCTACTTTCAAGAGCATCATTTTGTGGCCAAACAATTATAGTATGGTAAATGGGGTATTGATGGGTTCTAGTCCAAAATTTTCATCCCACTGTTTTGCAAACACTTGGATTTGTTTTTAGTGTTTGGGAAAATTTTGCAGACTCGGTCTTAATTACGATAAATATGAACCAATACTTTGAGCATGTCGTAATTAAAGTCATTAGAAGTATTTTTTCCCTCTGTCTTATCTGTAATGTATATAAACTTGTGTGCATGCCATCAAAATGGTTGCAGAAAGGTAAGTAATAACCCCTGTGGCACAGTGACAGCATGCTAAACTTCTTCTGTGGGTACAGCTACAAGATAATGAAACATGGGCTGGAAGAAAAGGTGCCTGCCTGCATGTGCTCTCTGTTTTCTTTGCAGTTCCACAAGTGCTGGTATGATTCTGCCATTCCCTGAATGAGGTCCTACAGAAACTCACACTGTTTCCTGTACACTTGCTCCCTAAAATGGCTCATAGTGAGATTAAATAAATTCTAGACCTGGCTGGATTGAATAAATGAGGGTTAGGACATGAATTTGCAAAGCGGCTGACTGTTAATTTGTGTCAACTGTAATGTAAGGAGTTTCTTTAAATCCAGAACTTAACTAGTGTTCTCTACTTTTTGCCTTTTTTTTTTCTGTTCTGTTGAGTCTTAATTTTTTTTTTAAAAAAATTATGTTCTTTATTGCAATGTTTAAGGTTTTACATTCCACTTTTAACTGTGCAGGCAATTGGCTGTGGAGAAGAAACACTAGCACTAGCAGTGCTTAGTTAGAAAAAGTGTGACTTTCAAAAATAGGGCATAGCTGTACTTTTCTGCTTTAAAATTTCTATTTATACAACTCTAGTTCATTAAAAGAAGATAAATTGAAAACCTTACACTGATGCTATATTATAGATGCAATTTTGAATGAGAAAAGGCCACCAATTAGATGTTGTAGTAGCATAGGTAATTGAATTGTACTTCGATTATAACTAGTATTTTAATTTTTCAGTATGAAAGAGTGAATATATTGCTTTGCATATATGATTTCTCAGTATCTTTGGCCATTGGCAGAGTAACTGTGCCTTTCAGTTACCACCTACATTTGTAATTAGGTTATCTCATATTTTTAGGAAATATTACTTGTCTTTAAAATAGATTAAATTTAACCTAATGTTTATCTTCATTGTTATTTCTTTAAGGCCCTATTGAATTTGAAGAATGTAACACATCCAGTGTAGCTGAAGGTGAGTTGCCATAGCATAGTTATTTACAGGAAATTGCTGTGGATAAGGACCTGAACTGTGAAGCAAAGGGTACTCAGTGTGTGAATCGATGTAACTTTAAAGTGTTCCAGTAGACTAAAATGCAGTTTTCCTTTTGAGAAACAAATGTCAATGACAATAGGACCTATAAAACTTTAATAAGACTAATACATAAAGGTCAGAGAATTTGAGTGTTTCTTGCAAGTGTACTTTGGCTAAGGCTTTGTCTTTGCAGAGATTTGGATTTGATTCCTTTATGAATGTGTTGTAGCTTAATTTACAAGTGTCAAAACATGGGCCATGCTTTTCCCATTGTTACCACGTCAGTTAAACCAAGCCTAATGTAGTGTTATGGTTGCAAAGTCTTTGTTTGTTGGCGTAGCTTATTTTTCTTAGGGGATTGTTTTAAGTGGTTAAGAACTGCTTTCTGTCCATAAGCTATTTATTTACTGGTGGGAAAGAGGAGTTGACAGTATAGCATCCAAAAACTTAAGTTGCCAAGACTGCAGCTGAGACTTAAAATCTCTTTTGACTGAAGCAGAGATGATCCATGTTCAGAAATTATTCTCATATTCCATTTTCCATTGTTTTGGGCTGCATAAGGCACAGAAAGAAAATAAAGCCCAGACATATAAAAATAACTGTGGAGCAAATTTTGTGCCTCAGTATATATGACTGACTGTGCAGCTACCTGATTTAAGAAATTTGGAGTTACTGGAAATTTCTGGGAGTGGAGAGGTTCCTTATGTGCTGTGTAATGTATTTTTGTAAAGGTAAATATAATAAAGTACTTGACAGTGGTTTAATTTTGGAAACCAATTTCTACCACTCTGTTCAAAAGCAAGCTGTCAGTAGTATCATGCGTCAAAACAAAATCGTAGACTAGTTGGATTAGATGCTTTCACATAGTCATTTTGTTTGGCAGTCTGCTTTGCCTCAGCAAACATTGTGAAGAAGCGAGATGTGGCAGTAAGTCTGAGGGAATATTTAAGTGTATTTTAATTTTAGTACATTAAATGAGAATGAAAGCAAACTTTGTTCAGTACTGTAGCTATATTTATCCAGTTCTAAAAGTAGGGAAGGAACAAAATGGGGGAAGCATAATTCCAGACTCAGTGAGAACCAGTCTTAGAGATGACTATAGCACTGGGAAATCATGAACTCACATCATCTGGAAACTTGGAAACCATCTCATTTTTAACAGGACCAAGATCCTATTTTTGAGGAAAGACAGGAACTTGCAGCTGATGGGAACATGCAGGGAAATAACAACAGGGTGTTGAGCTGCGGTAGCTGGGAAGGCAATGGTCAGTTTCTCATCCAAGTACATTGGCTATTCAGGATCGCCTGGAGTGGTAGCTCTTGCTGAGTTTTTGTGAGCGAAGTCCTGTTCCTCAAAACTGTCTGTTAAAAAAACACAGTCTGTATACACACCTTGGAGTTGCAAATCAGTTTTATAAGGATTTTGTTACCAATGTGTTGAACCATATTTTGATTTCATTTTTTTTTATTGGTATGTTACTTAAAACAATTTGGAATAATGTTCCCTTAATTTGGCTCCATACCTATCTCCACTGCATACCTGTGGCAGCATTTAAAACATTGGCATTCATATGCACCTGTGTTTGACATTGCTAAATATGCATTTATCTCCATGTGATCTATAAATGAAAAGTATTTGTTCCATAGGAATAAAACCACGGAAAAGGAAGCCTTTTGGTTTATCAGGAATAATGAAAAAAGAAAAAGATACTGAATCTGTGTAAGTATATTTCCATGCTGAAGCATTGCCTTGTATGGAAACTAATAATGGGGATAAAAATGATCTGCTACTTAGACAAAAAAATGGGTATATAACAGCAGTTTAAAGGAATAATATGAATACAAAAACATCACAGTTATTTACGATTTTTGTAACCAAGGATTTTAACATAAATTTACAAAAATAACATACATGTATTCATAATAGTCTACTCATCTTTCATTCTTTCCTGTGCATAGGTAAGTAGTTTTCCATTCTTCTACATTTGAGCATTTTAGATAACGTAATTCATGTTAATCCTAATAAAATAGTATGTCTGTGCATGGTATGAGTACTGGATGCCTGTGCTTGCAGAATTGAAGCTTCAGTTATTCTTCTGTTAGAAGAACTTCTGTATATACTATTGAAGGACAGAAAAATCTTTGAATGTTTATGCAGTACATAATAAGCACATTTCCTTCTCAAACACCATCATTCTAGCTCAGGACTGATCTCCCAAACGTCGCCTTTGCCATATTCTTTGCATGTGCTTGGTCTCCGAGTAGTTAAATCTCTCCAACAAGTGAGTTTGAATGACAGTTCTGAGGTGAATTTGTCACAGTGTCTGTATTAGTATTTATGGTTACTGTATTTTAGTGTATTTTTTTCATTGTTTCTACATGTGTTTTCTCAAGAAAATGGCTTACAATCTGACAAATTTAACAATATAGAAATAGTCCCAGAAGCAACATCTGCATACATACTTTTTAAAATTACTTTTAAAAGTATTTTACCAGCCTTGGATTTTTTAGCATACTGCTGAAAAATTCATGACCTAAGAGCAGTAGGTGCTAATAGTATTTTGTTTCTGTATTTACACACTCCACAAAAAATTACTAGATTCTGAGGTCAGAAAGAAAAAAATACAATGCCATGATATCAATCTCCTATGTAGTATGTGCCACAGGCTTTTACAGAGATTCCTGCATTAAACCATAACTTCTAAATGAACTAGAACATCACAAATAGCAGAGGATTCATTGTGTGTTTACATAAAATATTCTAATACTTTTTCTATGATCTCTTTAGAGATACAGATTGCTAGTCTATATTTTGTCTGATTTAATCTTCAGCTGATGATCCTGTTACAGCCTGGATGTTATAAAACTGTCATAAGAAATTTTTCTGCACAGAGAAGTCAAGTCCTCTCTTGGTCTCTTGTTTTATTAGTCTGCAATCTTGTTTAGTTTGTGTAGGGCAAGCTTTTCACATCTAGAAAAACTCTCATGTTTAGTAGGCTTTTCAGTTTGTCAAGAGAGTTTTTAAACTGTTGATGCCTGAACTGGTGGTGTGTCTAGTAATGGCTTTAATTCAGAGAAATATCATACGTGGTGCATTCTGTTACATATTCCTATAGTTTAGCCAAGGATTTCACTTCTAACCACTGCTTTGCATGATTTGGTTGTTTTAGTTTCTATCTACAATCCTTAAATTCCCTTATAAAATCGCCATTCTCTGAAATACTACCTTATACCAGAAGCATGACCCAGTTCTTTAATTTTAAAAGTATGATCATAAATCTAGTGATTTAAAAGTACTTTTGTCTGCAGCCTGATACCCTCATTTTGCTCTTCAGTGACAGTTGCAATCTGTTGCAATCTGTTGTATTATTATTGCATCTGTAGAGCAGATCCCGAGAAATGCTGTTGTTACTCCTCTGAATGATACTAGATCTGCTTTTTCTGTTTGAGATCTGTTAGCTCACTGATTTTGAAAACCTTCATTGATTTTGAAAACCTTCATTGTGGACCAAATTACATTCATTCATTTGCCTCATATTTCACATTTTTATATTTATTCAAATATTTCAAAATATTTCACATTTTTCACATATTTCACATTTATGGACTTCAGGTTACCTTATTTGCATATAGACACTTTTTGAAACTACATCTCTCAAGGGAAGTCTTACACTTTGTCTGTTCAAACAGTAAAATATCTTTCAAAATAGTTCTATTGCTATGAAAGATGTAAATCAACTAGAAATTTGGTCACATATGTCCTCTTTTGTGTGAGGCCTTTCAGAGGAGATGGAATCCTTCATCTCACTGTCATTTCCTTAACAGGCTGTACTCAATTTCATATTAATGCGTCCATGTTAGCAAGTCTTTTGTACCTGTTTTTAGGGCACTATGGTAAAACCTATATTTTTTACCTTTAACGCCTTTGGCTTTTCAGAGAAGATATATTAGATTGTAATAAATTTGATTTTTTTTCCACCTTCTGTTTTCTGTAAATGCATGTTTAGGATGTTTAGATTAATGATATAAAACCACTGTTGTTCAGTTACACCATCACTTTAATTGTCAGGGTGCAAATTAGAGAGGACTTGGATGCTACTTGAGTATTCCCATGTTCTGTAAATGTAATTGCTTCTGCTTTTTGAAAACATCAGAGAGAATCAGTGTCATTCATTATTTTAAGTACTACTACTCAAATCAAAGTTGCTGTGGAAAAGTTTAACACTTGTGAATAATGTGCTTGCAATCACTGCCTTTCTGCAGACAACTTTTTAATATTTTAAGTGCTGAAGGTACTCAGTTATTTTGTTCAGCATCTTCTAGTACTTGACAGCAACTGTGCTAGACACACATGAACTAAGAATGAAATTCTAAAAGACGAAGCTGTGAATTTCTCTAAAGATTATCTTAATTTCTTTAGAAACTGGTTATTGTCTAAAATGTTTTGTAATTGCATGTGGACTATTTCATTAGGATTGGTGACTTCTACTTACTGCACATATCAACCACGAAGATCTGAAGCTTAAAGTATATTCATCTAGAATACAGTGTGGTAGTCCTCACTTTTCTTGATTTTTTTTTTTTTATTATTATTTTTAATTCTTTTCACTAATATGTGAGATGGATTTTTCGTCATTTCTTTTGAGTTTTTCTTCTGCAGTGTTTTAAGCATAAACTGTTATCTCTTACTTAAATCTCATTCAATTGAATGTGGATTATTTGAAGTAAAAATTTCAAGAGTTTGAGAGGCAAAATGTTCAAATGCACTGTTTCAAATTAATTGAAAATACCTAAGGAAAAATTGTATTAATAAAATAATTTATGCATTGTATAACTGTGAATTTTCTTTTTCTTTTTAATTAGGGAGTGTCCAGATGCAGACTCAGTTGTAAGTAGACTTATTTCCAAAATAAATGTATATGCTAATACTATCAAGCCCTACAATCTGCTGAAACTTAACTTACATACAGTGTCTACAACATATTATTTATCTGATAGAGGATTTTGTATTTTCATAGCATACTTGAAGTGTTAATTTTTTCAGTACATGATCTTCAGCAATATATACAAACAAGTGTCAGTAACACATTTTTGCGTCCTAACAATTTTAGGTTTTAAGCAAGGTGTTTTTCTAGTGCAAGTATATGCTAATTTATTTTTAATTTAATGGTTTAAATTCCTTGGCTAATAGATTCTAAGTAAGGAAAAGGTTTACTTTATTGTGGATGCAACTTTGTATTGTCATATTCCTCTGCTTATTACTGTTTCTTTTGAGAAATCCTAATATTGTTGGGGTTCTGCTTTACCACTGGCGAAAGAGTGTAGGAATATGCTTTTTAAAATATGGCTTTAAAGGCACTATCTCTAGATGTAATTTTTTAATAGTCTGGTTTCATTACTGTTAGTTAGATCTGTGATATGTCTTACGATTTTTTTTAGTCAATTCAGGTAATTGACCATTGCAGATTAAATTGATATGTTAATGAATTTTTTATTTCCGTAATTTAGTCTCTTCTTTTTATTCAAACAAGTGTGTTCTCTTGAGTTAATGTATAACAAAGATTGTAATTCCCTATAGCTGTATTAGGGAAAAGTTTACAGAGTAATCTAAGTGATTTTCTGTAGACTAATTTGGTTTTAGTTCATTTATTCAGAGGCCAATTATATTACACAACTTAAGTTTTCAAGCTCATTTATTTTGTGGATTTTCTTATTTTTATTTGGCAACTGATATTAAAACTTGTTTTAAGGAATTTAATTTGAAATTTCTAGCAGATGTTTCATTCTTCTAAATGGGAAAAAGTTTTGCCACATTGCAGAACTATACGTGTAAGAACAGATGTGTAACGCCTGCCAAGACAGTTATTTTATACTGTGCAGTCATCTTGACTCACAGTAAATTTCTTTTCTTGGGTATATTTAAATGAAAGTTACTACAGAATTACCCCCATAATTATTAGTCTTCTCCTGGAAGTAGAGTAATTTGACTGTTCAGGTTGAGTCACTGGAGTGAATGGCAGTGGATTTGACTTGCAATATTTATTTTCTTTGCTTATTTTGGTCTCCATGTTTTTTGGAAATAATTAGTTCAAAAAATTCAACCATAAATTTGTTTGACATTCTTTTTGGCTGCATGAGGCACACCATATCATCATCTAGTTTAATTGTTGGTATACTTTCATTGTATACTTCTTTTACCTGCTCAACATTTTATGACTGCATTTGGAATTTAAAGTTTGATCTATGATTTCTTCTTGCTTTTTACAAGCAACAGTAGTATTCTGTATGATGATAGAATGGTTTAATAGCAGAAGTCATTACTGTAAATCTAGTGAAAAAATGATGCAGCATACCACATATGAGAGTCTTTTCACCCCTTATAAATAAGCAGTCCAGAGTGCTTTCATGTTTTAAGCTTGGAGTCCTCTTCTGAAAGGTCTCATTTCAACTGATTTTCATTTTTCTTGTCTTACTCTTAGATTGCCTTTCTGTTTTATTTTTCAAACCTGATCTAAATAGTTTAAGCCATTTTTATTATCTCTAGGAGGATTTACTTTGTATGGATCTTTGCAATAAATTACACATTTCAGAAATTGAACTTGGAAAAGTATTACTAAACAAACAAAAGAATTAAAGCGGTTATAATTGTTATTTGATTGCTAGGAAATACTGAGGAACAGACTTCAGAAAATTCAACTTAAGATGTCCCAGTTATTATTTTGGTCACTCCTAGATAACCTGTCTGGCACATCGTGATCGCTTTTTAAAAGGTGGCTTTTGTTTATTTGTCAAGAATTTTAATGGTGTGAAAGGAATAAAAGAGGTAATCGCTGTATAATTTTAAATAAATAAAAGCACCAAGGTAAAAATACTGAAATTTTTCAAGTTAAAGATCTAGTAAGAACTGACTTCTATGCATTATCTACAAGTTCTGTGTGCTACTGTGGATCTTTGAACATACTATGTAGTCAATACCATGAAGGCCTTCTCACTAGCCCAAAATGTATAATGCAGTGTACCAAACTTGTATTCTCAAAATGATGAAATGGTCCTAAAAAATGTCTTTTGTCCCAAAATAGAAGTTCTCAAATTTATCTGTGGTAAGCTGGGTCTGCTTATGCTCATCCTTTTTGTAGCTGCCAGATTATATATACTGGAAAAAAATTAATGTTAATTCCTGTAAGTATTTTTTTGTAACTGCTGTAAGAGGTTTTTGTGTGCTTATGAGTAGTCAGCTGTGGACTGAGAGTTGGTGTTTGTTAAATAGGCTGACCACTTCAATAAGCAGTCACTGTTTAAATACAGGTGACAGTATCTCATGACATTTAAAATTCCTGGGTTTTCTATCTGTTCATCTATATGTGTTACTTCCATTAAGGTAAGCCTTGATAATTAAGAAAAGTGGAAAGTTTGTAGTAGAAAGTGTCTTTACTGGAAAGAGATAGCAGCGGAAGACTTACTCTGTATGGGGGTTTTGCCTTAGAAAGTTCTTCTAAAGGCTGAACTAATTGTCTTGTTTCCCATGAGTTTGCCATGTCTCTGGGGATGGTCTCTAGGAAGATAAGAGGTCTAAAAGAAACTTTTTTTGGGGGGAAGCATTTACAAGGTTCCACTTTTGTCCAGTAAAATCTGAATTAGGATTGCACCCCTTCCCTTGGCTGAGATGCTTGCCAATCTCCTTCTTCTACTTGACTGCCTATTTTCATGAAGACTGTAGTAATGTAATTATCTTTGAGTTCTCTGTTCTGTCTGTCACATCCATTTGAAATTGTCCAGTAAGTTCAAAAGTAATTAAGAAGGGAGTCACAGATGTACAGAACATAATGCTGAAAGTTTTTTTTTTCATGGGAAACTGAAATGCAAGCACATATCAAGGCATCCAAAACTTTTCATTAACCTCTTTATGTTTGAGTGTAGCATAATTATGGTTATATAGAACTATAGACTGTTATTGTTGGGGACTGATTGAATTTGGAACCATCGAATTCTGAGAAGTGGAACACAAGTCTAACCTAATATTTAGTGAAATTAAAATATTTTTCATTATTTGCATTTTACAGCATTTAGTTCTGACATATTGTATATAGCTGCTATTGATACAGAAGACAAGGCTTTCACAGGACAGGGGCATTTTGAATACCCATTTTTCTTTCTGCATTTCTAACAATGGGAGAAACTGACTGTCTACTCTCTTCTTCTGTGTCTTTTGGGTTAATAGGCACCCTAAGGAGAGGAGGCCAATAATATGCCTCTGTATTAACCTAAGGATATGCCCGAGTCAAATTTGCATCTCAAATATGTCAAAAGTGGAGAGGCTTTTTGTTCTCTTGTTCCAGCCTATGAGCTTCAGCTGCTTACTTGGTCCTCATCTGGATTACAGGAAGTCAGTTGAGTTCTGGATGAAAAAAACAGAGTGAGCTGTTCAGCTTGCACTGCACCTTGAAGCATACCTTCAGGAAAAATGAAAAAAAAAACTCTCATAACCACCGTGGTTATCCCAGAAGAAGAAAAAATGTGAGGAAATCAAATTGGAGCATAATGAAGTGAAGGTTCTTTGCTTCTTGACTGATGGCCAGCCTGTCAGCAGCAGTAGTGTTGCAGAGGAAGGGCCAAGTGAAGCAGCTAGACTGCAGTGTGCTCCATATGTTCCTTCCTTGTCCTTTGTGTGTAGCCCAGAGGCATTAATGATATGGTAATGGTGTGGCTTCTTCCATCGCTTTTGGATGACAAATGGGATGGAGCAAGGAAACGGAAATAAATTATTCACCAAAACTAAAAGAAAAAAATGGTTTTTTCAGTAGAATGCTTGGGCCTTAAACTTTTTATATAGGTAATTTTATTTTATTTATTAAGGCCTTATGATTTATTTCTTTGAAAAATCATTCACCCCAGAAAGCTTGTAGAATATAACAAGGCAAAGATAGTTAAAAGACCTAAGTTTCTGGTGTGTGTTTAAAGCTATGTAAGACCTCATTTAATGTGCTGTATTACATCTTCAAATAGAGGGAAAACTCTGTGACTTTTACAGTTATGTGTTTAATTGCTTAACAGAATCTCTGAAAGGCTTCCTGGAAGTCCACCTTTCCAGTTTCTTCTGCAGAGTTCAATTCACATGCATAATGAGGTTTTCAGAGGTTTTTTGTCTGCGAAGACCACTGCATGTGCATGTGTAGGGGACTAAACTAGACCTTCATCCCCATCATATTAATAACAACTCTTCTCAAAGGCCAAAGTTTGCAAAGATCATCTTCTTGTGTGTTGCAGTTCAAAATTTATGCATGTATACATGTAGGTGGTGAACTTTATCTCTGATTAACATAGTGGGCAAATGAAATCTTGTTTGTATTGTGTGCCTGATACTTAAGACATACTGTTATCTATGACATAATATGTAGTTCTGTAACTGCAGAAGTGTGGAGAAGGGAGTAAAAATTAGTCAAGTATATGTAAATGCCTTCAGATTCATTAGTATGTGCCTCTCTCAAGTTTCGGTGTTATCTACCACTGTTACTAAATGTAGTTTTGCAAATAAAATGCTGGTATTTCAGAAAGCAGAACACTCATCTGTTCAGCCATTTGAAACATTGAGAACAGTATTTTGAAATTACTACTTAACTTGTAAGATTGTGAGGTATCATTTTGCTTGTATGTGTACAAGATACAATTTGCCTTTGTCTAAGCAAAGGTTTATCAAGTGTCTCTTCCACGCGTTTCTTACGTTGATTTACACAAAAATATAAACCCAGTATCTCATTAATTAAAGTAGGTGTTAAAAATGATAATAAATTGACACAGGATCGATCTGAATTATTGACAAGGCTGGAAATACAAAGCAAATGATTCATGACTGTATACGCTGTGTAGAGTCAGATGTTTGAAATTACAAATATTTAAATTTTAGATATAGAGAAAAAATACAAGTTAAGTTTTCTATGCAGGGTTAGAAAAAAAATGGTAACATAGACCAACTGAAAAAGAAGGAAAGAATTTTCTGCTCCTGTGTTCAGAACTTAAGCTGGAAAGTGTCCATCTCTGTTATGTAAATGCAGTTGTGAAAACAGACTGCATGATAAAGGGCTATTTCTGAGGAACAGATGATTCAAGTATATTAGTAAGACCAGAAGCAATTATCATGAAAGTGTTAAGAAAGTTAAATACTTTAAGATTTTAGTGCTAAGGACTTACTTCATCCTAGAGATTATTCAGTAAATTAAAAATAATGCAATGTTAATAACTTCTACAAAAGAAGTTCTCTCCCACTTTTATATCAGAATAGTCGGTTTTGCCAGCTGTGTTGCACATGCTGTGTCAGCCCAGTAATAATATCCTTTACATATATGGCCCAGCTGTAAGCAAAACTAAATGTTGTGTATTTAAAGATTTTTATTGCTTTTTAATTCATCTTAACCATGAGTGGTCCTGATCTATGGAAAATTGCCTAGTGTGACAACTAAAATAATTTCAGCATTCAGAATTTGTAGTATTACAAGAAAATATACCTACCCTGAAGATATATGTTTTGTTCTGTTTACTTTGATGTCAAGTTTCATTAGTGGTTTTTGGTACATAAACAAGGTCAGCCTGAGGTCAAGCGTAGCTAAGAACCCTGGTTTGAGCAAGTAGGGCTAAAGTATTGGACTGTATGATGGTACGTTTATTACCTTTTTTTTTTCTTATTTATTTATTTATTAATCAAATAGCTATGAAGTCTTGATCTTACAAGTATTTCAAGAAACTGCATCTATATGTTCTATATTTTAAGGTCAGATCTCAAATGTTTTTTGGCCTTAGTTTGATGCGGTACTTAATTTGGTACAGTCTTACATCTGTACAGGACAGTATTTCTTATTCTTTTTTTAGCAGACAGTTTGAGTTATGTGTAAATTCCATTTAATTCAGAAACGCTAAATTTAGGGAGGTGTACAGAGGAGGATCTTTTTTAGTAAACTATCAGACATCCTATTTGTGATATCTGTAAAAGGTAACTACATTTTAATCATTTTAGTGTTTGTCTTCTGTAATTCAAAAGCTATTCAGAGATACTCTTTTTAAACCTGGCTTCAAATTTCTGCTGAAGTCATGAGGTTCCTTGCTTATCCACTTGAAATCACCAATCTAAGTAATTTTTTTTATAGCTCATGACTTCTAACAAATTACATGTTTTGGCCATAGTGTGTATACATATCTGTTGATGAAAGTACCTCCCAGTACCTGCTTTCTGGTAGAATAAACTGATTGCTACACTAGAATAAATCACTATTTATATACTTTATATTTTCTTAATATTTTTTATATATGTGTGTGTGTGTAAGTGTATATATGTATGTGTGTATGTGTATATATATACACTCACTTTATAAGATATTGTTAACTGCTGAAATCACTGCATTTTGAAGGCACCTTGGTTGTAGTTTTTTGTAATAAACTTACTGAGACATTAAGCAGTTCACATACGCTGCTTATGCATAGAAAGGTTGTGAGTGGATTTTTTGTTTCTAGTGGGGGAAAGTATCTACGTTGCCATATTTATCCTGTATATGTAACACATGTGACGTGGAGTTTTTTAAAATTTATATTATCTTGGAGACTTGTTTTAGCACTAAAGTTTCTAAATTATTTTAACATCATTCTCTTCAAGTTCTATTTAATTGCCTGCAAGAACTGGAAAACAGAACTACTGTTAAGTTCCCAGATGCTTCTTGGCTTTGAAGGTTGAGGATGGTGCTGGAGATATGTAAATGAAAACTTCAGAACTAAAATTTGAAAACTTGTGTTGTGGATATTCTTTTCTGAAGTAATGGCGCAGGCATGCTGACTTTTCTAGGGGGAGGAGAAGTTGCAACTGGTGGTTTAACTTGCATACTTAAATATTGACTAGTACTCAGGAAAGGTTTTACCTCTGCACCATCAGAACATTCTAGTGTCTTAGCTGAGAGCAGTAAAAATTGGGAAAATTTTCTGGGCCCAAGAGAATTGTAGGCTAATTTAACTCAGTACTAGAGCTAAAATAATGTTGTTAATTTCTGATCTTTTTGATAGAGTATTAATAAAAGCAGATGCATTTCAAACTTGCCAGTTTTCACAGGAAATGTAGAGCTTGTTTTGCTACATTTTGTGCTGAGGTATCTTGTGACACATGAATGTAACTTCTGAATGACAGATCATAACTTCAGATAACTGTAATTAATGTTGAATAAAAAGCACTTTCATGAATTGTAATTTTAATTTGTTAATGATGTAAAATGTCTGATGGAAGAATGACATATTTTCTTTTAGTTATTTGTCAATAGCATAATTTTTGTTGTTGTTTTTAGAACTTTCCTGATGTAGATGATGAAGGATACAGCATTAAACCAGAAGCAGCACAGGATATCCTTTTTACTATTATTGTGCCAAGTTATTTGATGTTACTACAATTCTTTGGAGAGAGGAAGTACTGACTAAAGAAAGAGTTAAGGAAGCTGGATGACATTTATGCCTGTGTTGCAACCTTGTATTCTTACATTCATAGCTTTTGCAAAGTGAATCAGTTTTTTTCTTAGATGTTGTGTGTGTGCAAATGTTAAAGGTTAGATTAGACTAGATTAGATCAGATCTCTTGGGAGCTTTAAAAGGACAGTAAAAACTAAAAAGTAAAAATACAGCCAGAATAAAAACTTTCATGCAGATCTCTCTCCTTGGACAGCTCGCAGAGAGTTTATAAAGTTTGTAAACTTTTTAAAGCATATGGAGTGGTTATCTGTTCTGTACCTGCATCCTCCCCTTTTTTTTAGCACTATTAAGATGATTGGGAGCTCCAGCAGTGCGGAAATAGAATTTCTGTTACCTAATGAAGTCATTACACCACATACTATTTCCGATTAGTGCTTTTAGCTTTTACTGTCCTTTTAATAATAGCTTTCATATACAGAATGGATTTGTTCTGAGTCACCTTTATGGAGGCTCAAGATTTTTCTCTGCTGTTCTGCTGTTCCTTTGGAGGAAAATTCTTGCCCACTTTTTTCCCTACCGTCATTGGAAAGCTCTACTTAAAAACTGGGAATAAATACCGTAGATCTAAGCAAGCCTAGTGTGTTACCAAGATAGCTGATTTTCAGAAATGTATTCACTGAATTTTCTGGCTACTGCAGATAAAAGGTGAATTTAGGCTGTGCAATTACCTTAAACTGCAAAAATTTCTATGCAAGTATCAGTTTGTTACAGTTTATCATCATAGCTTCTTTGTTTTCATCTCCTTTGCAGAAGATGCCTCTAATGCCCACACAGGAGACTCCTGTAGCAATAAAAGCAGTTGGTGTTATCTGCTATTTACAAAATTTATAGAAGAGTGACAAACTTTAATCCAGTTCTGGGACAAGTATTGTTATTTCATGGTTTGTATGTATTTCTAAAAGGGAGAGAGAAGTGAATAACATTGGTGCTTGTGATGAATGATTCCTCTGGACATCCTTTTTTTTTTGTAATCACTTTTTGTGAAACAAGAGAAAAGGCACACATTCCATGAAAAATATCAATGATTTGCAATGTGTCATGAGGTAGTACTTCAGCTTCTGAAAATCTTGACCAGATTCAGGAACTTACTGGCTCACTTCTTCTTTTCTGCCATTAGACTCCAGGAGTGGGTATTTATGCTCTTGGTGGGAACTCTTAAGATAATTGGTTGGAAGACATCGTTTTATTATAATGACAGTCAGTAAATCTGACTTAAATCTGTATGAGTAAAACACTTTACAAGAACCATGGGCATTTCACTGCTCATTAAGGAACCTAGGCTTTTCTTAATTTGGTTTAGATTTCTCCATTTTTCATTCATGGGTTAGAATCCCTGGTGGAGTCTTGCAAATTACAATTGTAACTTGCTGAAATTTTGCTATTTTGGAATCTTAAATTTAACTTCATGCCGTCAAATACGTAGTTGTTCAATTATATGACAGATATTTCCATTCTTCAGTTATATGACATCATGTTTTTCTGAACAGAGTCATCATTACGAAGAAAATGGAATAAACCCCAAAATTTTAACTCTGAGTTATGAATTTTGGACTGTGGATGTATGTGAAACATCTGTATAAGCGCACAAAGAGGTCACCTGATAAGAGTATTTTGAGGAGCATAATTATGAAGTAGATTAAGCAGATAATTTGAGATATTTCTGCCTTAACTGAGGAAAACATACCAAAGAGAACCATTTCTATTCATCCAGTGATTCTGACTCTGAAGATGATGAACCCAGGAGGTTCCATGTGGAAATAAAACCTGTCCAGCCAAATAACAGCTCTCAATATGCTATGCCTTCTTTGGATGAATTAAAAGTATCTATAGGGAACATCACTCTTTCTCCAGCAATATCTGTAAGTTTTGTTCCTTGCATTTTGATTGTGTAGAAAAGTGGTAAAGAATCCGTAGGATAAACGTATATTATAGTGTTCAGAATTTATTCTAGGTTCAGTGATTCTTTTTTCTTGTGCATTAGGTCATTTTCGTACACTTTATATTGCAATGTATTTATTGCAATATAAATATTGCAGTAAATATATGTCACTTTTATATTACAATATAACATTAACTACTTTTCTCATATTTAGGCTTTCCTATGGGTCTTTTGAGTGCTCAGTTCTTGACTATGTGCTGTTGCCACTACAAGACATTTAATTACATCTTAGACTTAGCCTAGCATGACTTTTAACATAATTTGCTAATTTGTTTTCAATAACATAGAAGTCTTTTAAAATAGATCATATAATGAGGATACATGTAACATTTGCAGTGCAGTTTTATTGTATCCTGCCAGTTCACAGAATAATCCTTTATACCACCAGATGATAAATAATATTAAGGTATGCTAGTACAATAGTCAGATCAGAATCAGACTGGTTCTGATTTTAAAGAAAATAGTACTCATAACATATTAAAATAATAATTTTTCTCTTTTTTCCCTTACCACATTTTGAAAGCAGAGGCACAGTCCTGTAAGTAGAGAATGGCTTTTTATTCACATTTTCAGTTAAAACGAAGTAAATGTAATATGTGAGGGAATTTGTTGGGAAAATATGAGGAATGTTTCTTTTCATATATACCGTGTGATAGATATCTTAGCTGTTTAATATTACTGTCCCAACCAGTGAAGAGACTTAAAAATGCTGCTCTCTTTGTCTAGCTCTACAGCATTTATTCCTGCATTTTCGTACTGGTATGGCAGATATGCTCTGGTTGCTCTGTCCAGGCTCCTGTTCCATGGTCTTCTGCATAATGTTTTGCCTGGCATTGAAAACAAAGTATCTCATAGGAAGTTGAGTGCAAATAAGAACACTGGGACTATTAAGCGCTGTATTTGACAGTAGAAGAATTTATTCCTAACTTTTTCTTTCCTGTTTTAGGCACAAATGAATCAAACTTCATCCAGTAAGTGTGAATCTTACAGTCTGTTAGGTTTTCAACATAGAATGAAAATTAATTTCTTTTTTTAATTGTTGGAGATACAAACTTCTAAAATACCTGTATTTTAAATGGAACAAAATGTTTCTGCTGTCAGTTTTATATACCTCTTCCTTATCTGTATACTTGGCTGTTCCCTGTTGTGGGGACCAGATGAACCTGTCTCTGACAGCAATGAGGAACACTACCAGATACCAAAGGAGTTACCCCATGGGAAAAACTCCTGTGCAAGTTCCTGAAACCTTTCCACCTGCTCAAGTTTAGTATGATCCACAAACCAGCAAAACACGCAGTGTGTATGATATAAAATACCGACACAGGGATAGTGGACAGAGAATTAGTTTCTGTTCTGTAGGGTTTTTTTTTTCAGTGGGAAACCAGGCCAGATTTGGTGAATAACAGTAGTGATGTAAACAGTATAACTCAAGGAAGAGATTTCTAGTAAACACTTCCTCATGAAATGCATTGCTCTGTGTCATCTTCTTGTATTTCAGGAATATCTAAAGTTAAATTATCAGAAATAATACATTTTCTTTTTTCCGTTTTAGTACTAATTTGTTTTGAACTGCCAACATTAATATTAACTATCCTTTTATAATGAAAATGAAATTTTTATTTTATATTTCACACTTCTGTGATAATACTGTATCTTTTCCTTAGGTGAAGAGTTAGCAAAATCAAAACTCTCTGCTCCAACTAATGAGTAAGTTCAAAGTTAAAATTCTATCAAATGCAGTTTTCCAGGAATTTGTTCTCATTTTTCCTATTATTCAAAAACTCACGGGAAATGACAGCTGAGTCCTATTTTATGTTGTGCCTTTATTGCATTATAAGACTAAGTGTATCAATGGATACATTCATTTACTCTTTCTAATACATTCATCTTATTGTGATCTGTCTCAGTTGATTTTTATAATTACATGGCTACACAATGTTTTAAATAAGACCCATTTAATTTCTGTCCAAGAGTGCTCCATTATAAAGTGTTTAAGATTGCAGACCTTAAATGTACACAGATCTGCATACATTGCTTATGTGTCTATACACTGAAATTAATGAATTTGAAGATGTGGGTCTCAAAAGTTAGTCATTTAACTGACATTATGAAGTATGTCCACACACAAATTTGCACCAAGGTGTTCGCTGGGATAGTCTCCTTATGTGTAAATCAGTTCTTTGATCTGCAACTTTTAACTAATTCTTTTCTTTTTAGATGCCAAGATTAATACAGACTAATTTGTCAAATGTTTTTGTCATATTATTGAGGGAAATTTTACAAGGGTCATATAGTGATAGGACTAGGGGGAGTGGCTTTAAACTGAGAGTGACTTTAGGTTAGATATATGGAAGAAATTCTTCACTGTGAGAGTGGTGAGACATGGAAATAGGCCGCCCAGAGAAGTTCTGGATTTCCTGTCTCTAGAAGTGTTCAAGACCAGGCTGGAAGGGCCTTTGAACAACCTAGTCTAGTGGATGTCAGCATGGTTGGAACAGGATTTTTAAAGATCCCTTAGAACCCAAACTATTCTGTGATTATTATAATTATTACATTATCAAACTACTACTGAAGTTTACATTGATTTTTATTAATGCATAAATCTTTCATTTTTATTCTGATTGTTACTCTTGATGTAGAAAGGGGAACAGTGACTTCCTGGCATGGGATCCACTCTTCAGCACTTCTCTTGAATCTTCCTCTTCAGCTTCCTTGGCATCCTCATCCTCCTCAGGTAAAATATTTGATGGTAGAAAACATTTTCTCCATATACTTCAGGATGTTCTAGTATTGTTTCTTCTCTTATTGCAAGGGAATGTGCTTTGATGCATAAATAAAAGAATTTTGTGAAGCAGTATACTGTCTTAGAAATGTTACACAACTGAGAATGTAGTATATAAGGCTTTCAAGCTAGAGGGAAGAGGGAGTGCTAGACACCTTAAGAAAATTCTGTCCTGCTCCTACCTTTTTTTATTGCCTTCTCATACTTTCCAAAAAATTGCTCACCATCTAGAATGTAATCTTTTTTTTTTCAGCTAGTAAGGCTGGAGATTAAATGGAGGTTGTTGCACCAACTGTGAGACAAGCTGAGCTTGCACAACAAATAGGGATTGGTTTCTTCATTCCAGGAAAGTCGATTGGGCTATGTAGTAGAAACGCATTGCAGCACTTTGCTGTGAGGAACTTGTTTCCTGTAGGAAAGCCTGAGTCTGTTAGGAGGTGTGAATCCAAGGGGAGATGGATAAAAATGGCAGGACTCAGACATGAATTAAGCTGAGATCCTGAAAGCAGGGATATTGCAAGGAAAAGGAGAGTGTGCGGAGTATGGAAGGTGGAGGATGAGAACATATGTTGCATGGAAATTTTGGGTTGCAGGATATTAGTGTCAGTAGGACACAGGCAGGCTTTCCTGAAACCTGGTCTTCACAAAAAATAATTCCATAGGTCTTTTCAATCTACCTGCTGTGTATCTGTTCTCCAACATCCTAATTTTCTCTTAATGTAGACACTTTTCTCCTCTCGCATGCCTGAGGAAGGAAGTGTGTTCACTGTTTTTTTTTTTTACTAAGTACTCATATTCAGAAAATAGGCCTCACTCTTTGTTCACAGTTATGGCTTTCTAGCGGTTTTCTTCTGTGCTTGATCACGCAGACTGAAGAACAGTAAGGAAGATTACAAATATCAATAGGAGAATTGTGGAAAAATGGTGTTATTTCTTGACTTTAGTAATGTTCTTTTAGCAATGATCAGCATTGCTTTTTACCACTTCAGGTTTTAAGTAAAACCTAATCTTTCACTACAAATTTGTGTTCCTTAAAGGTTATGGTTTTAACAAATCTGACTTACAGAATTCATCAGAATTTTCTCCTCCTGACATACGTGATCAGTCAGTAGTATTGGCTAGTGAATCTGCATGTGTGTGGTAACACATTTAAGAGTAAACTAGAGAGAACTATATTACTAGAATGTTCTGAAAAGAAATGGTGCTTCCTTAAAATACCCTGTTTTGAGAGCTTTAGTCTGGTGTTGGAGTCTGCAGAGAAAGGCAGAAGATACTTAACTCGTGTTGGTGGTTGTAGCTGTATTCATGTGTTTATTGCTATGCCTGGATGGGAAGTGAAAGCGGGTTAGGAAATCTTCATACAGTTCCTTCTGGCAGCAGAACTGTAGAGAAAGTGGTCTCTGACTGATAAATAATGACAGAGAACCATAACATACTCTGTAGCTGTATCTGCAGGGAGTCATCTACCCTAGTCCTCATACCCATGAAGCTTATACACAGAGCCTTGCAGTTAATTGAAATTGGTAGAATACAGTGTCTTCTGTATCTAAAATCAAGTTTAGATACATCTGTGCCTTGGCAAACTTTAGCTGATAAATAATTATTTTAAGGATTGTTGTTCTAGGAGTTAACTAAGATACTTACATTTATGAAGTAATCTGTGGAATTAAATAAAAAATAAGTGTTCCGAAGTATAATAATTTCTAATACATTTGGGGGGAAAACCAGTTGAATCAATGTAAGTCATACTGTTGTTTAATTTGAGTTCTAATACTGGCTAACTTGCAACTTAGTTCTAAAGGTTTTTTAAAAATACTTAACTGATCTGATTGTATTTTCCTTGAAATCAATGCTTAATCTTCAACTTGAAGGTTAGTGCTAAGCCAGTGCTTAAAGTTTTTGAAAATCTCAAGCCAAAACTTGAATTATATACATTAGTTGTGTGGAATACAGCATATGTCCCTTACTGTTTAAACATTTGTTTAGCTATTGTTTTATAACTGCATTAATCATTGCACACTTAAACTACCTTGGTATTTGAGCAGACAGTGGTTTATGCAGCACAGAAGTAATCTTTGGTCATCCATGAATAATCCTGCCTTATTAGAAATTTAAGCTAACTCTGTTATCTTGAACAAACATGACAGACATTTTTTAGCTAGCTCTTGATACTGTAAAAGTGCTTCTATTTGATTATCTTCCTTATTTTCATTCATATGTATTTTTAAAACAGTTCTTAACATTTCCACACTCAATAGGATTTATAGTGGTATTTTAAAGCCTTTGAATGATATGTAAAATATCTACTAGAAAGTGAAAGCTGTGTTAAAACTCTTGACATTTAGGTGGACTTAGAGAATATAATTGTTTATGGCAAAAGGATCACTGTAGAGAGGACAACTGTACTTTTGATCTGAACTTTTAAATGTGTTTCTTTCTTTTTGGTTTTGATTGTCACTGCTGTTGCTCCTAGCTCTGCCAGTCTGCAAGATGTTGAGAATTGACTAACCTTGCATTTTCCGCTTCTATTGTCATCTAGAGCAATAGGCAACAGCAAGTGCAGGGAATACTTGTGGAAAACTCCTTTTTTCAGCAGTCTGAAGACTATAGCATGAGAGAGGAAAGAAACCTGAGGTGGATGATGCCTCATCTGTATTGTTACTCACTAGACACAGGTTGATATAGACAGAATAAGTATCAGACCGGATCTTGGGACTTCATTGTCTTCATTCATTCACCTGAAAGCCAATTCTAAGGGACCTTCCTATTATAAATTTTAGTACTAAGAGGATCAAAGTGTTTGGAAGGAACAGAATAGGTTTGATTAAATAACTTTGAAGGAAATTAAAAGCAGAAGGCTGAGAGGAACCAAAAATGGAGTAAGATGCAAGAAGGAAAAGACGAAGATGAGAGAAAATTAAATCACAACAGGTAGGAAGTTAGAAGAATAAGGAAAGCTTTGAGAAAAAGAGCCTTAAGTGGAGAGATACACAATAAATTATTTTTTTATATACTAAAAATGGAAAGTGATGTGATTGGCAGTATGAATGAAGTGCATATAAAATGTGACTGGCTTTTTTCTTTCTTTTATTTGTAAGTGGGGGTGGTTAGCTTAGAACAGTTGTTTTTAATGCTGGCTAGTAATCCTTGTGCAGTGGATATTGAATACGTTTTTGAATATTAAAATTTTTATCTTTTCAATGTTGGTCCTAGTTTCAATTCTTCCATTTTCCTTCAGCTACCCTAACAGAGCACAATAGGAGCTCCTCCTCATCTACCACTGATTTGCCTGGTTGTAGAATATCTCAGTCTTTGCTTGGACACCAGACTGATTCTGGGTCTACAAGCCCATCCTCACCAGACCTTACCATTAGCACTTTGTGCAAATCTGGTGTTACAGCAGCGCCATCAGGGAGTACCAGTGCTTTATCCTGTTTTTCATGGTCTCAGAGTCAGTGGATTTCCTTTGCTGATGAACTTCTTACAATTAGACACACAAGCACAGACAAGAAGGTGCCCCAAAGATTGCATTATAAAACTGAAACTGCCTGCCTTGCCTCTTCTGCTTTGCTTGGGAATTCTTCCAACAGCTGTGCTTCTGAGGATCAAAGTGACCTTTTCAATAACTCTATATGTCATGAACAATTATTCATTGAAGAAACTGGCACTGCTGCTGAAATATCTTCTGCATCATCTTCAGCACTACTGGACTATAGTTTAGTGTCTTCTTGTGCTCATACGAATAAGGGTATGCCAAGCATGCATTCTGTACTGCTCTTTGCTAATAATAACTGACTCCAAAAAGCAAGCTGTGGACTCATTTTTCTTTTTATTATTATTCCTCAACTGATGTTAAAATTAACTCACCTTCTTAGAATGTACTAAACTGCTTGTTAATAACAGTTGGGACAGTGAAGTAAATATTCATCTTGAAATAAGAAGAAAATTCAGATTACTCATTTAAAGGCATTGCTTTCTCTTAACTATGCAGTGTTGCTTTTTTAGAAATGGGAGTGCATTTTTGTGGGATGTCAGACAGCAATGAGATCTCAAAGATTAAGTAATTGAATTTGCAAAACCAATTCTTTTTACATACAAGCTTCCAAGAGTGGTTGGTATAAAATCACTTGAGAGCAATGAGAAAGCCCATGATGCTATTTTTAGAGCCACTTTTCAGGGTATCACATGGCACTGTTTTAAAAGGACTTATGATTTGCGGTAAATCTTAAAACATGGCATTTGTAAAATAGGAACCTCTAGTAGAAACATCACTTCCAGTTATTCTACCCAAGTGAAAAAATATTTGTGTTCAGTGTGATCTTTCTAATACTTATTTTCATAAATTTGCTTTCTTTCAGCGAGGCCCACCACTCCTCTTTCTGTGGGCACCATTGTACCCCCTCCAAGGCCTGCTTCAAGACCAAAGCTGTCTACTGGGAAACTTAGTGGGATTAATGAAATAGTATGTATTGATTTTAATTTTTTTTTTTAATTTGCCATTTTGACTTGATTTCAGATACACCAATCATTTACACAGTTACAGTGGAGTTACTTTCCAACCAATGTTCAAAGAATCACATAAGCAAATTTTCAGCATTGCCAGATAGGCATGGTAATAGTTTATGATAACTATCTTATTATAACAAATAATTATTAACACAAGTACAAAGGTCCTAAACATAATTTCTACATCAGCTGAGTGTTTTCAATTGAGCAAATCAGTAGCTTGATAATGAAAGATGGTGCATGCATAAGATTGAAGTTTTCAAAATGTGAAATGCTAATGAAGTTATTAATAAACTTCCTTTGATTTAGGGATATCACCAAAGCTTTGGGAAATGAGTGGTGTTAAGTAGGTCTTTTTCAGTCATATGTTGACAGAAGTAGTCCTTTTATGACTTCTCCCTGCACTTGGTGCTGGTTTGTGGAGGAGGGAGGTGGTAGATCACAGTAGTTTCCCATCAGGATAGTGAGAGGTTCTGCACTGCCTGCATCTGCCTGCAATGCAGGTTCACCTGCCGATAAGGAATGTGGTAAAGAATGCAGATACCCAAACAGCCTATCAGACCAGGCCATGCCTGATTTCCTCTGTAAATATTAGTATTCTGCAGGTTTCACTTGACTTACTGACTTGGAAAAATGTTCCTGTGGTAAAATCCTCTTATAGTCTTTCAAAGTAGCAAGATATTTTCACCATATTTTTCTTACAAACAGTATTCTCGTATTATGCTTTGACAAAACTGACAAAACATTTTAAAACCATTTTGTTTTTCTGTAGGGTCAGTACAGAGGTAATTTTGAAATTCTTTTCTCTTTCCAATACAGAATTGTAGTAATTGCTCTTACACCAAGGAGTCTGATCTTCATGGCATCATAATTAAATAGAAGAATTTATCTGGTAGTGTTCTGCTATGGAGTATGATCCTACACAAAGCTACATTCATTTTATACTGTTGCTTTAGATATTGCCTATTATCTGGATACTAGTGGAAGGTTGTCGTTTGTCTTCATTATATGTCAACTCATTTTACAATTCCCGTAGTCTCTATTAAAGCAACGTATTCTGCAGCAATTTCAATAGAACCAGAAAAAAGAAAACTTACTGTGACATCCCAGCCGCAGGGGGAAGGAAATATCCAAGATTCACAAATGCTAGTGGTCAAAAGAAACAACAAAAGTCAGAGGATCCACAAAATCTAAAAGCTTTATTATTAATTTATGCACTCGGCATGGAAATTGGTATGTTAATCCCTGACCTACTGTATGTGCACATGACAGTGGATTCTGGATAAAAAGGTAGAATAAAAAAGGAAGAGACAAAGGAACATATGAATAAAACAGGAAGTGAGAGAGAGAAAGAAAAAGAGATCACTAATCCTGGTTCCAGCGTCAGTTCAATTGATGGGGTGTTCTGGAGGTATCACCCAGGCTTGTTGGGGGTACCTTTTTATAGATAGGTTTTCCCCACCTTGGAGCTAAGTTTCTTGCTTTCTATACAAATGAGTTATCATGCACAGTTCATTCTTTCAGACCTTTCTGGAGTTGGGCCAGAGGGCTTTGGGCATCTTGCATGGTCTTGACCTCCCCCTACAGCCCATTCCCATTTCTCTGACTTGTTACTGNATCCCCATTTCTCTGACTTGTTACTGCTCTTGAGCTGTACCTGTACTTGTGCTTATCTGCAGGATCCACAGCAGCATGTTTGTCCTGCAAAAGTGCTGCCTACCACTGCATGGCCCCTTCTCCAGCCACATCTTACTCTGTCTTGGTGTGTTATTACCAACAATCCTTGGTTATCACCAGCAGACCTTGTCTGTTAGTATCAACAATCCTTGGTTATTACCAA